>CYKH01001863.1:0-16274 GCA_001460835.1 Bodo saltans
ACGCTCCAAGACGTAGTTGCGTGCTCAATCGTGATGGTGTCGATCTACTACTACTACACAGCTCCCGCTGACGCTCCAAAGTCAAGCGAAGATAGCAAGGCCGACGCAGCAAGCAAATGAGGGAGGTGGAAGCACTTGTTTGAACTCCACCAACGAGAGACAGTGTTGTTTCTTCACTCTCCCGCGACTACAAATGATTGATTCTTGCCACGCAACCCCCATCCTTATGACTACTCGTTTTATTCGTTTGCACGATCTTACAAGCCTAAATTTCTAGACAAAGGTGTTTATGAGTATGGAGCGAACCGAGCGCGCTATTCATATTGCTGAAGATACGAAAGTAGAAAAGGCCAAAACTCATGTTCCTCGACCTGGGGCAGGTGTAGGAGCGGCCATCGCTGCAGGTGTGGCATCGGAGAGCTCCTTGCCGGCATGGCAAAGCATCTCACTAGCGCTGATTTACATGTTCGGCTGCATCTCATTCTTTCTCCTCATTCGCTATAGCAAATCGTTGGTGAAGCGTGGCCTCCTTCATTACGATGACGCATCAGCAGTGTTCTTCACTGAGCTGCTCAAGTGGCTGTTCTCTGTTAGCGCTATGTATTACCGCACTGGGAAGTTCCTGCCGGTTAGCGTCTTCCGCGAGGGGACGTGGCGCGTCGGCATCTACTTTGCGGTTCCGAGCGGCATCTACGCCGTCTACAACAACCTCACGTACTTCAACCTGTCCGCCTTCGATCCAGGGACGTACCAGGTGTTCATGCAGACGCGCGTCCTGTTCACCGGCGTCCTGTACACGTGGATCCTGTCGAAGACACTCACCAACCGCAAGTGGATGGCGCTGATCCTCCTCACCTTCGGCGTCGCGGCCAAGTACCTGACGTTCAACATGCAGATCGACTACCGAGTGCTGTTCATGCTGCTCCAGGCATCCCTGTCCGCGTTTGCAGGCGTGTACAACGAGTTCCTGCTCAAGCGCGACGTGTCGATGGACGTCAATGAGCAGAACTTCTTCATGTACAGCTTCGCGCTGATGTTCAACTTGGGATGGGGCCTGCTGACCAACGCTGAGTACTACACTAGCGGCCAGGTGTTCGGCAGCATGAGCGGGATCGTGTTCGTCATTGTCGTCAATGGTGCGCTGATTGGGATCGTGACGTCGTTGATCCTGAAGTTCATCAATGTGATTGTGAAGGCCTTCGCGTCTGCGTGCGAGGTGCTGCTGACCGCTGTGCTTGCTGCGCTGTTCCTTGGTGAGGCCTTGACGCTCCAAGACGTGGTTGCGTGCTCAATCGTGATGGTGTCGATCTACTACTACTACACAGCTCCCGCAGTCGACAAAGAAAAGAATGATTCCAAGTGAATAGTCTTCGTGTGTTTTTTTCAGTGCCGCCAATTCTGGTGAGTGCTCTTTTTGTGTTGATAAGTTGCGGTACGTCGCACAAAGTGATCGCCCATTTTTTGTTGATTTGCACAGGAACAAGATATCAGTGCTTAGGGTCAAAAACAAGATAGGCACGGGATATGATGATGGACTCCCCAGCTCAGCGAACGCTGCGGCTCGTGGCGGATCTTTGCTTTCTCTACTTAGTGCTCGCTATTTACTGTGCTTACGTAGATGGAGGGTTGCTCTCCCTGCTTTGGAAGTTCGGTGTTATGTGGATTTTGCAGCGTGCCACAACATCACTGAAGCAACCGAAGGCCCAGCAGCGCTCTCCTGCCTCAAGTGGGATGGTAGAACTCGATGACTTTCCAGGAAATCAAAACGTCTCTCCCATAGCACATCGTACTGTTGGGCTAAGATGGTGCAGAGCCATTGCCCTCCACGGAGTACCGCTTATCATGCATTTATTTGCATGCCTAGGGCAACCTTTGCACAATGACGACGCACCATCGGCTTCTGTTGGAGGTTTGATGTCGGAGTTTGACTACATAGCATTGCAACGTGCCTTGGCTGCAGCTGGAGACATGCCGGCTGCCGCGCTGAGGTGGCAGAGTGCAACGCACTCCACAAAATTCTGGTCTTTTCTAGCGGGACCTGAGCTTGTATCCGTTGGCAAATTGATTGGACTGGACATACTTACCATTGTTGTATTGTACGTTGTCCTGTCGTTGTTTGTGTCAGTCTCAGGTGGGACGTTGCCGCCCTACGGTTTGGTGCAACTACTCCCACTTCGCGACATCGCTGACGCTCACAATGACAGAAGTGACGAAGATATTCGAGGCACTGCATCGCGACCAGCCAGAGAATCATTGTAGTCACGAGCAGGGAGGAGGTTTTGGCGTGTAATTTTGTTGCACAAGAGGTGAATTGTGAACACAACAACTTGGTTCCATAAATACTTGTTGATTGATAATTGCGTTTCCACTTCTATTTTTCCTCGTTAGAATCAAAATGGCTTATGTGAATCGACTGACCCCATCGCCGTCACCAGCGGCAACGTCATCGCTTTCGACGAGCCTTTCTCGTATCGCACCGTTCGTGGATCCTACTGCTCTGGAAGGTGGAGGTAAGCGCCTTTCTGAATTGGAATTGGAGAACTCTCGTCTCAGCGGGAAAATGGCGATTGTTGAGCGTGAAGTTCTTCAAAAAGATCAAGAGATCCGTCGGCTTGTTCTTGAGCACAGGACATCAAAAAACAGCCTTGAAAAAGTGATCAAAGATCTGGTTGATAAGCAGAAACAAATGGAAAGCGACTTTCAACGGAAGCAACGGCACCAAGATGAAGCACTTCAGAAAATGTCTTCGGAACACCTTTCACGTGCTCATGCCGTTTCGGATGTCAAACAGACGATGAGAGAGGTAGAGCAGAAACTGTTCGAGAAAGATCGCGAGATTGAGCACTGGAGGGCTGCACATGGTGAACTCGAACGCGAAGAGCACCACCTCCAAGAACAGTTTGACGCTCTGCACCAGCAAGCTCAACGGTTAGAAGCAGATCTCGCTCAAAGCCGGCAGCAAGAAGAAGAAACCCACGAGGACCTCGAAGTGGCGATGATGAAGCTTCAAAAAGCTGATGAGCACATTCATAAATTATCTTCTGAAGCGGAGCACAACACGATTGAGCTCGTTCGTCTGCGCCATCTCTGTGAAGCATCCGAAGTAGATGCTCAGGCTTCCAGAGAAGAACAAACCGAAGTCACGGAGCGCCTTGCACATTTGACGCGCAGTGCGGCTGGCGAGATGGACCGATTGACGTTGGAGTGTGATGAGCTCCTTGAGTACGTAAAGTCCTCTGCACTCACGCGCAGCAGTAGAGCTTCCAGTGCGAAGGATACTGCTTCGAGCAACACGGATTCGCATCGTGCCCAGCGACTATTCTTGCTAAGTCCTGAGAAGGCACCCAATAACGGAGATATTGACGGAGTACACTCGCCCAAGGGACACACAACCACCAAGAAGGTGCAATCCATCTCACCCCAAGGTACTGTTACACTGATGCGGCGTTTGGTGGAAGCACTGAGTCTTGTACGCGAAGACCTCACCGTGACGCATCGTGCGGCGGTGGAGTTCATGAGAAACGCGAAAGATATGGAGCGTAAAGTGGAGATACTTACAGAAGCACTGCAGCACGAGCGCAGTACTGCCATCGAGGCTGCTGATCGCGCGGATGCGCTGGAAGAAACGTTAAAGGGTGAGCTGGAAAAAATATCAGTCCTGGAATCTAATCTTGCTCAAAGTGCTCGATGGATGGAAGAAGCTGCAACGCTTGGTGAAGAAAGCTCCACTCGCACAGAAAAGCTCATTCGAGAACAACGAGAATCCCAAACCATTGTGGAGCAGGCAAGGGAAGACCTGCTGAGAACAGAGCACTCCTTGCGTAAGAAGGAGGATGAACTTCGTTCTTCGCAGCACTTGACGTCACTTCTTGAGCAACAGCTGGCTGAGTGCAAAGAACGACTCCGCCTTATTGAAAAGCGACACTCCGTCGGATCTAGGGAGATCGAAGACCTGCAGCAAAAGGTGAAGGACAAAGAGAATCTCGTCCACCAACTCGAAAGTGTCATTTCAAAGATTGATGGCGAAAAGACGTTTCTTACTCGTCAACTTGCAGATTCCGAAGAACGAACCAGGTCGCAAGCTAAACACGTTGACAATGTAGAAGGGAGCAACAGCGACCTTCGAGGTAAACTGTTTGAAACGCAAAAACGCCTGGACAACGTCCTCCGACAGGTTTCTGTCACGAGCACGACAACATCGACGCCACTTCGACAGCGATCCGCGACTTCTGGCACTTCTCCCCATCAGCGTCGGCCATCTCCATCAAGCTCTCGCGATGATCACCACGATGCGATGCTTCCACCAACTGGGAAGCGCTCTTACAACACACCAGCTAAGAGAGACGTTGACATTTCGCAAGATGGGGGAAGTTCAGCAAGCGCTCTTGCTGGAAACGATAAAGTAAAGTCGTGGGAAGATCGATTGAACTCATTGTTGAACGCTAGGAGCCGTGTGTAATTAAACGTGCACACGATATTGCATTGTAAGGGGGAGCTCATTCTTTGACATCTCGCGTCATGTTTGCCCATACCCCCACACGAAAAAAAATACCAAATTGCGAATCACTCAAAATTCTTCTCGTTTTTTGAAAAAAGTGAAACTTATTGTCACAGTTCTCTTTTTCTTTTCTAGTTTTCTAGCTTCGTTCTCTTTGATGAATTGAAGTGCAACTCCCTCTCAAAACAGCGCTGTACGTTTTTTAACTCTCATTCCATTCAATCGACTGTTGTGTGCGCACAATCTGATTTATTATGCTGTGTACCATCATTTCCTGACGTATCCCAAGAAACAAGCATAATGAGCGACGAAGTCCGTAAGAAGCTGCTCCGCAAGAAGAAGATTGAACAAGGCATGGAGCTTGCCTTCGAAGACAATCTCAGTGGCTTCACAAAGCTTATCGAAGACGTTCGAGACGGCGTTGATGTTCCGATCGATCCGGTATTGAACGCCACTGGATCGCGTATGGATAGCTTCCTTGGTGAGGCAGCGTGCGGCAATGCAGTGGAGGTGGTGAAGTATTGCCTACAAAAAGGTGCTGACATCAATTGGGTAGGACAGCACAATCGTACGCCCCTTCAGCGTGCGCTGCACAATTCCGCAGAGGATGTGATCCCAGTGCTGTTGGAAAACGGTGCCGATATGCGGTTATTATTTCCTCAAGAGCGTGATGAAGAGGGCAACGTTGTGTTCCGTGCATGGGACCCAGAAGATCTTAATGGACTCGATTGTGAGTCGCATATCGCCGAACTCCTTAAGAAATGGGATTTTAGCAAGACTCTGACGATTCTCGAGCAACGTGCTGGGAACAAGGCTGCAGCTGATGTTGCAAAATCAGCCGAGAATGAGCATGTCGCTGCAGAGTTCAAATCTTCATCGGAGACACTAAAGCAAGAGTACGAAAAAGCAGTCGCCATTTACAAAGCTGCCGTCCAACTTCGAGAAGAGCGCATCAAAGACTACGATAGAGCCAAGTGTGAGGGTCGACTCCACGTGCTTGACGTCGCAGAGGGGCTCATCAAGGAATCAGAAGCCAAAGTTGAGGAAACCAAGACCAAAGTTTCTGTGCTTGAGCAAAAGTACAAGGCATCAGAAGCCAAGATGCGCCAGCACCAAGTCGCAATGCAGGGAGGCATTAAGTACGATACCGAAATTACCATCGGGCAACTGGAGGATGTGATCTTCGCCGATGTTGGAGCTCAGATCATCAACGCCAAGAAAGTTGTTCCGCTGGTAATCGACCCTAGTGGGAACGGCCTCACGTTTCTCACCTACAGGAACTGTCTACTGATTGACATCGCAAACAGCCACCACATGCACCCGAAACAATTGCGCCTTAACATTCTCGGATGCCTACGATTCGGCAAGCCGCTTCTCATCAATCTTCGAGACAAGCCACTAGATGTCGCGTTAGCAACATTGAAGGAGAAGTGCGAAGGATCACTTGTGAACTTGTTCCAGTGGCTTGTTCTTGACAAGACCATTAAAGAGCCTTCAAAGTACGAGCAGCTCATCTCAGAAGAGGTTGAAGCAGAAAACAATGAATTGAACAGACGACGCTTTACTCCTACCTTCACGGAGCGCTTTGTGGTTGCCCTTATCTCCCAGCAACCTTATCCTGAAGAGAAGGATATGGGCAACTTCTACTCTGTTTTTGTGTCGGCATAGTAAGTCACTACTGGCATAGTGGTCACTGGGGTGTTTGATATTCGATCGATCACATTTGACACCGCTGTGTTCTTGAGAGTGGGACACACTGTTTTTGGCTGATTGCAAGTGCATCGTTCGACTGGTTTGTGTTGAACTTGAATCACAAGAAAGAAAATATTGATTATAAAGCCGCTGGATTTGTTTGTTGGTAATGGAGGCATGGATGCACCTCGGTGGCACTGCGTTGAATCAACCAAATGAATTCAAAGAAAGTACTGTCACCGCAGTAGAAGTTCGTCCCGCGTTGCGACTCATCTCCATCAACTCCATGCAGCGCGCCATGGTCGAGAAGGTACAGCCCTTGAAATACCTTGGCGAACCATTTCATGCTCCCTCGTGGCCAGTCGGTAATGCAGTCAAAGTGCCCGTCTCTCACCAAGATGTGACAATTGTGGCGGCAGTGATTCGCCGCCTTGCGTCGAAAGCCGTCGTCAATGCACATGAAAACTGTCATCACAGCTTTTCAAGCAATCACAAGGAGCCGCGCAAGCGCGCACGTTCTCAATCAATGCAAAGGACAGCTGCGGACTCGCTTCCTTCCGATCATGCAAGCACCAATTGTGTCGTTGCTCAACCTTCGCCGCCTTGCGGGCCCGCTCAAATCATAGATGAACTCAACGGCATCGTAACATGCGTACGTGCAGATCGTCGTCAATGGAAAATCGATGAAAAATCGCGGCACCCAGTGTTAGCTATGTTCCCACATGCACATTCACATCGCGTCAGTGCGCGCCTCAGTCGATGCCAGCAGCTCGGCGGCGTTGCTCTCGTAGAAGCACTCCTCATTGGACTTGAGGGAATAGATACAACAACATCATCTTGCAATTAGATTTCACACAAATTATCTCGGAGCGCTGAGCAACGTAATGATCTATCTCTCCCTTAACACGGCTTGTGTGTTTATTGATTCATAATGCAAAGATGTAAGAATCACACAAGAAAAAAGAAATGAAGCGAAGACGAAACAATGAAGTTGTGTCTCCCACCAGTTCAGAAGTTTTTGTGGTATCACCCAACACAACAATGGCAGTCAGAATGCGACATAATGATGGTGACGAGTTCGTTGACGCAATAGAAATCGCACTACAAGATGCCGTTGGCATGCTGAACCGGCTCACAGATCGCCGGCTGTTAGCGAAGCGCAACGGCGCTGCTCCACCTCATGTCATTGACGAAGACACAGTCCAGCAACTTATCGAGAAGTCGTGCATGCGCGTTTCACTCCTCCGCGACGGTGGTACTTCACATCTACCATTGCTGGAGGCACTCTACATCGGTATCGCGCCGTCACTACCATAGATGCACAGTCAAACGTTGTTCGGCATGATTGGTTTTCTCACTAGTACCCTGAAAACTGTCTGCTTCAATATTTTTATTTTGACCTTTTTGCTCCGCTACCTCAAGAGAACAAGAAATTTGAGGACAAGGCAATGTCTGCTGACGAAGATTTTGAAGAGGGATGTTTCGGAGACATGTTTGGTAACGAAGCAGAAGCAGTTGAAGCTCAGGTCAAGCCGGATATTGAATTTAAAGTGGACCGTAATGTGTGGATGAACGAAGGCGTTCCGGTCGACGAGAAGAAATACGCTTCGTTTTGGCCTACGCGCCAAGAAGAGGCTGCACCTGAAGTTGGTGGCTCGCTCGCGACGAAAGAGCTCACGCTTTATCAAAAAGACAAGCACCACAGCCTCTGGGGCCACAAAATTTGGAACGCGGCGAAGTATCTTTCCAAGAAAATGGAAAAGAAAGATATTCCCGTTGCTGGCCTTTCCGTCTTGGAGTTAGGTGCCGGTCTCGGTGTTCCGGCTGTTGTGGCGCATCAACTGGGCGCTCGTGTAACTGTGACCACTGATTATCCAGATGAAGACCTTCTGTCGATCCTCAGGAAAAATGTTGCATCGAATCGACTGCAAGATGCACCGTCGTCGACTGTGTTTGAAGCAAAGCCATTACTGTGGGGCAATCGAGAGCAGATGGAAGAATGCTTGGATCTCGTTGGTAATGGGTGTGGCTTCGATGTTCTGATTCTTTCTGATATTGTGTTCAACCATGTATGCCACGAAGACTTGTTAAGGACAGTAGCGACGTGCTTAGCCAAGGATAGGAGAGCAGCAGCGTATTGTGCGTTTTCTCACCATCGTCCACGGAAAGTTGATGATGATTTAAGCTTTTTCGAAAAAGCAAAGCCTTACGGTCTGTCGTGGGAAAAGATAGATGAGGAAATCTATCCTCTGATGTTTCCCGATGACCCTGGTCCAGCTGAAGTGCGCGCGCCGATTCATTGCTTTAAGTTGCAGCATATTTTCGACGATGCCGGGCCACCGGTGGACTACAACGTTGATTACGATGTTGTTGTGCAGGGTACTGGACTCACCGAAACGCTCCTCTCAGCAGCGCTAAGTCGCCATGGCCTTCGTGTGCTTCACTTGGACAATGAAACTTCCTATGGAGGTGCGTTTAACACGTTGGACCCCGCAGCGTTAGCTCAATTCGTAACGAACAAGTGTCGAGATGGTGAAGTGTTGCGCAATGTATTGTCGGGATCACAACCTGACGACGATGATGCGGAACATATTTCTCCAGATCTTGCTGCAATTCGAAAGCAGCCGCACCTTGCTCGTCGATTCCTCGTCGATGCAGTTCCACTCATGTTTCTTGGCCGCGGTGAACTGGTCACAACACTTGTTGACAGTGAAGCAGCACGCAACATGGAGTTTCAAAACGTGGATCGAGTGTTGCTCGCTACATTCGCGAAAGATGTCAATTCATTGCGTCTTCACCGCATGCCTCTGTCTCGATCAGAAGTGTTTGCGAGCAAAGAGTTCTCGCCGATGGAAATGCGTCGGTTGATGAAGTTTGTGAAGGATGTTGAAGCGACGCTCGCTGAAAGTGAGCACGCAACCACATCCTCCTCCAGCGACAATGCTGCGGCAGCAATGAACAACTTCGCTGAAGCGGCAACCGTGGAGGACAAGAACTTCCCAGGCTTCTTACGACGAAAGTACCAATTGAGCTCCAAGTCTGTCAACCTACTTACAATGTTCGGGTCACTTCAGCAGAGCAACGAGCCTGTGGAGCCCAACGCAACCACCATAGGGCACACTGTAGTGCAACCAAGCGTCAACCTGTTGAGAACATTTCTAACGAGCGTTGGCAGGTTCGGAGGAGACACACCGTTTCTGGTTGCCAACTACGGCAGTGCTGAGCTTCCTCAGAACATGTGCCGCATGAGTGCCGTGTGGAACGCCACGTTTATTTTACGACGTTATGTCACTCACACTTGGAGGACAGATCGAAAGGCTTTTGTGACGCTGAGTAACCACCAACGCATTGAAACGAAGGCTTTGGTGACTCCGTTGTCCTCAGCAACACCGCGTGTTCAATTTTCACGTTGCGCTATGATCCTAGCCAAGCCGATGATCACATGGCAACTCCTACGAGAGCAACTGCAAGATGTTGCCGCAGACGAATCTGAAGAGGAACTGCGGCAACAAACGGTTCCCATCGTCCTGTTGGCAGCTGGCATGAAGGCCGATGGATCTGGAGACTCTGCTACATTGGACGACTCTGATGTCATCCCCGTCCACATCCATCAATTTGGCTATGCCACCATGCAAGCACCGCATGGTCAAAATGTCGTGGTTCACTTCACCGCAGATGCCAACAACTGTAGTGTTCAAACGTTGAAGACATTCTGTGATAAATGGATACGATCCGCTGGCCTTGCCGATGAAGATGTGTGGCTTCACACTGCCTTTACACTCGGCGACGATGTAGAGCTGGTGAACGGCAACGTTGTGATAGGACGAGGTGAAGAAACGGAGGCAACACCACAAGATCATGTATTCCGTGTTGCACCCCTGATGGGCTCTATCGATGATGGTGCGTATCTGCGTGAGGCAAAACGCGTTTTCGAGAACGTGGTGGCGCACTGCGAAACCTTTGGGTTTGACCCTTGGTCCCGCGTTCCGTTCCCAGGAGGACTCAACAACAAAACAACCACCGCGAATGATGCCGTGGAGAAGTCAGTAAAGCCTCCACCTCCGTTTCTCCCTCCTCCACCAGAGGAAATCGCAGCACAAACCGCAATCATCGGGGAACACGACTGTGATGCTGCAATTCTTGCTGACGCAGCCAAGCAGTTGGAATTAAACAATCAAGCTTGAGGAGTCGCCACATGTCGAGATCATGAGCTTTTTTTTTCATTTTTTGCTGAATGCTTAACCGCCTCGCGTTGTTGTGAATATGATCTGCCAAAAATAATCGTCTGCAGGAAACTGTATCCTTTCGTCAGTATTTTCCCTTTCGCAAAAAAAAGTTTACATTCATGCAGTCGTCCTTCATTGTTGTGTTAGCTCTCGCTGTTGCTCTTGCCAGCGCTCAAACGGTAACCGTCGTCTCTTGCCAAGACGGTCAATGCAGCACTGGCTGCCAAACTCAGTCCTTCACTGCAGGAGAGTGTTTAGAGCTCGAAGACTCCACCGACACCGTGGAGCTGACCTGCACTGACACTAACGAAATGTGCAATGATTTGAAGATCTACGAAGACGCTCAGTGCAGCGTTGCGTCAGAGATGGTGCTCGCCAGCAACGTGTGTGACTCGTGCCAGTCGAACTTTACCGTGTCATGCGGTGCCCTCCACGACGCAGTGTTCATCGCTTCTACTTGCAGTGATGTTGCGTGCCAAACCTGCGCCAACGTGACCATCGTTCCTTTCCAGACATGCAAGCAAGTGCCAAATGTTGGGTATGCTTTCGTCACTCACGTCAACGCATGCCAGGCAGTGACGTACACAACATACGAAGGCGCCAGTTGCACTGGAACAAAATTCGCTCAATCCTACGACAGCGGTTCCTGCTTCGACGGAACCACAATGACGTGCTCTTCTTCCTAAACAATCTATCTAAATTCGTGTGCGGCTCACTCTCGTATGTGGACTTTTTGTTTGTACGCCAGCATAATTTCGTCACTGTTTGTATTGTCCATGCGATGTCTTTTGAGTTCATTTCATTCTTCTCATTTTTTTCGTGTGTGTGTGTGGCGTTGCTGACTATTAGCAAGAAAATTTCTTTTGAGATGCGTACATCAACAACGTTTGCTGTGGTGAGTTTGATAGCAGCTTTGCTCTTAAGCATCGCGACAAGGGCAACTGGATCTACAAATAATGATCGTGTTGTCAAGACCAGTAAAAGCCGTGCAGCTCGCATTGACCTCAACGTTCTCTTTTCCGATTGGTGCAACCTGAATCCCTCGGTAGAACATGCATCCCCCTCGGCATCCGTACCTGCAAGTTGTGAAGTGTATCTTATGAATGAACCCTCGCGTGGTGAACTATTTGACGTCTCCACCGCAGGTGTTGAAATTCATTCAAACTCTTCGCAGTATTACCCGTACACACAATCAAACCGATGGACGTACGCAGAAGAAACGTACGTCGGCGACGGTAGCGACGGTAATGATGATGATGAATATGAACACACCTCCAATAAAGAACTTAGTGCCTCAGTCGAGTTCCGGTCTGGTAGCAAGTATGACCATTTCTCTGTTGGCATCTTCTCTCCGCGAGGTGCGCCAGCACCAAATGCGTCAGGAGTGATTGTGATGCATGTGATCAATCATAAGCCTCAAGCCATCTCATCGACCCTTATCTTACGCCGAACTCAACCTTGGAGTATGGCCGACGAAACATCAAAGAACTCAACTGAGTACTTTTTTCCCCGACGACAGCTTCTCCAGGCAGTTGACAGTGACACCACCGAAACCCACACTACTGAGCTCACTGAAATTTCAAACATCAAAATTGATTGGTACGCTGGATCTAAAGAAACATTGATGCCAACGTTTGTGAACAGTTTGGGCAATGCTGCCTCCAGCATCGTCCAAGATGGTGAAGAAAGTAGCGCTTATGACCCCATCTTCCTATCAATCAACACCACAGTAACAGCACAACCATCGCTGATGGTGCACTACAATGCAGTGGACAGTGAAAACGCGACGTCACTCGTTGGAACAACATACATCTCGGTGCTAGAGCACGGCTCCTCAAAGCTACCGGAGGCTCCCCTCCACGCTCGGCAAGCACCATCAGATTACGTTGTCGACCGTTTGTTCGGATTGCCCAGTGTAGTATTGTGCAAGTACATGGTTGGTGGTGCAACCTTCTCTGACTGCAATTTTGTGCTTATGGGGGGAGATATTCTCGCGGCCCAGGTGTCAATGGGCGTCATCAGTGGTTGCCACACCCTTTGACCACTCTGGGTTCAGTCACAAATGTCGTACGAACGTAACCTTCGACTCGAGTCACTGAGGCACCTCTGCCTTCCGTCAAAGGCTTAGAGGTTGATGCCCTTACACAGACAACTTCTAATGATAGGGCGGAGCGGGAGAGTTTCGAGTTGAAGTAACGGTGAAAAGACGCGATTTAAGCATGTTTCAGAGATTACCGAAAATAGTCCGCCCGATGCAATTTCAACGAACTGGTACGTCAAGCTCCAAGAAATTCCAACCAATAAGTCAGAAGACGTTTCGAACTACGCAAGTCTTAAGGTGCCGCTTCGCATCTATTCTCAGTACGTCACGCCGCCACAGATCCAGTGCGATTCAGCGGTGTTCACATGGGTTCGTCGAACGCTCGTAGTCCCTACTTATTGCGGCACTTCAAGCCAATACGATGATGACTGCAACCGCTATCTGACGGAAGGCAACCAAATACAAACGGTTGCTGTTCTGCATGGGTTTCGTATCGCATTCGCTAACACCGAGCGCCTTGACGATTTTGTATGGACCAAAGACAACGATGCTGTGTACCTAGTCACCTCTGTCGACGCTGTGTCCATTTATGAAGATCCTGCGAAAGCCGACGGTGGGTGCATATTCCACTCTCTCCTACTCCGTGAAATCACAGTGGGCGACGTGATTCACTCTGAATCTGACCTCATGTGGATGCCAGAGGTGTCCGGTGTCGCACCGTATCGGTACCATGGTGCCGGTGGCTATCAGCTATGCAAAACACGCCACTCACGACTTCAATTGGCAGTGATTGTTGGGGAGGACATTGCGTGCAGTTTCACTGTGTCTGCGCCACCGCCTCCGCCCGCATCAGCGTATCACCTTATTCAAGCGTTTGAATCGAGACTGTTGAATTCATATGATGCTGAACGATCCTCCTCAGCTGGGTCCTTTGTCATCCCATTTACGTTACATGACGTCGTGCTAGCTCAAACCAAAGACGTAGCCACTTTGCCAGAAGCCAGCACCAGGGCCTTCACGTTGATTCCAAATATTGCATCGCAGGCCCTCACGTTAGGATACGCCAACGGGGTGATCACATACCCGCAGAAGATTATCTCGCAGCATAAGAGCATTTACATTCCCTCTGATCCGTTTCCTCCAGAGCCGCCGCAAGCCGTCAAACAAGCTTATGACGGAAGTGACGATTTCTTCTACGCCGTGCACCTGCGACGCCAGTTAGCGGCGGTTGTCACGTCATTGTCATCTGCATACCCCTCACGTCGACTTGCGTTCTCTTCAAAAACTCTCGATTCCAATGCCGATGACGAAATGATCCTTGTAGACCTTCGTCGAGATGACAAACAAGGCCTGTCAGTGACCCGCAGTTCTGTTCGATGCGCACCAGCGAACGGGGAGCCTGAACCTTTTAAAGGCAAGCACGAGCTACTGTCTGACTTACAACAAAACTTTTTCACATCATTCACTGGGCGCGACGGCGCTGCCTATGCCGATGCTGATCTGTTAGCACCTATGCCACTCTGGAGAATCGAGGAATCGTTCGAAGTATTTATTAGCTCCTCTGGGACTGTTGAGACGTTGTACTTTGCAAACGATGAACGATCCTCGTGGCTTGTCGTCACGCGCCACCCGAAGCTAATGTCGGTTGTTTCTCACTATGACTCGCCGAACACCGCACCGTGGTGGACCAAAGCTGTGGCGAAGGCATCTAATGGAAGCAAATTGCCTGTTCGCCCAACCGAGACAGCTTTCGTTGAACAATGTGCAGCGCTTGCGATTCAAGTTGGTGTGGCTGATGATGTCCTGCAGCAGGCGGCGGGAGAAATTGTAGGGTACGCCGACGATGTTCTCGGAGTAGCGGTTACGGATGGTAGAGCGGTAAGTCCAGAAGTTCTCATTCTGCTGCGCATTGCAAGGCCTCTTTCCAGCGGTGGAAATCACAACGACGGCTTCAGTGACTCGGCAGTAAGGTCCATGGACGCACCGTTACTGATTCTGTGTGTCCTTGTATGTATCTCTGTCCTGCTCTACTACCGTCGGAAGATTCGACGCTGGGTACATCGCCTCGACGCTGTTAGTGATTCTTCGGAGGACATTGAAGAGCAGCGGAGAGTAAGTGAACACCGCTCAGAAGGCATTTTGAAAACAATCAAGTCAATGGTTGCGACAAAGTCCACTGCCGCCTTTTCGCGGCTTAACAACGGTCGCTCTCATCAGGCTGTTAGCCATCTTAGTGACGATGACGACGATGAAATGGTCGATGTGACCGTCCGAGCGCCATTAAGTGTCGTCGCTGCCGCGCCAGCCGCCGATGAATCGGACGATTGGGATGACTGGGAATCCGCAGGATGTGCACCTCATGCTGCAGTTGCGGCTCCTGCAAGATCAACTGAGCCTGCACCGTTGAAAAGTACTGCCGCAGCAGCACCACCTGCAACAAAAGTTCATCCACCGCCACCGCGCAAAGGTAACAAGAAAGATTGATGAGTGCAGCGAAAACTAGGAAACTCCCGAATTTTTTTTTTTCTTCATTTTTTTAGTCACGTGCTTGCCATCAAAACGACACTACACTTTGAGGTAGAAAATCAATAATGTGATCGAGAGCAGTTGTGTTTGTTTTTTTCCCTCTATTTCGTTTGTCAGGCCCGAGCAAACAAAAGAAAAATGGGAGGAGGCCCTTCGATGCTGCGACCCCCACGGAACCCCGTTCCCGAAAGCAAAATTCGGATTTGCGTGGCTGGGATCAAAATCAGCCCTGAGACTGGCCGCTCGCGAGCTATCGCCGGTTTGATTGCCAAGTTCCACCCTGACAAGTACGAGACGTGGTTCTTTTTCAATGAAGCCGATGCATTCGATGCTCTGTGCAAAGAGTTGTTCGATCCCATCCCCTTCCCGCCTCACCTGAAAGGGCACACCACTTCCCCGTTTGTGTGGCTTGAGGAGGGAAAAGAGAACGTCATGACACCCATTGGTGGAAATGATCATTTCACTAAGTGGACTCTCAATAATCCTGACTTTGCGAACACAAAAGAAATCAAGGAGCTTGCCAACTCATGGATTGGGTTGAGCCATCTCTTCCATAACAACAGTGCAGATGCCCCTCAGTCCACTGCTGACATCACATCGAAATCTCACACATCGAAATCTCAATGATCAAATCATCATGTTTTCTCGCTCTTTTCAACTCCCCCTTTCGTTTCGTTATCGACCCGGCTGGTCATCGTCTGCCGCTTGATATTGTCCTTGCTCAAAGTGAAGGTTACGCTTCAACCTGTTCACTATTGCTGTGCCACCCATCTCTCCTCGATTGGGTCACCCAACTTCCCCATGCACACAACTCATCAACTGCGAAGCCGTTTCTATTTTTGGCGACTGGTTGAATGCTCATCACTATTTTACTTGGCAGTCTTCATCGATACTACATTAACATGTTGCATGCAGTGGAAGATGACTCCCCATTACTGCAATTTCTCTTTGTGTTTGTCTGTTGTGTTAAACGACAAAGGAAGTTGACGTTTCAACATGGGTAGCGGACCTTCAATGGCACAACCCCCAAGGAACCCAGTTCCAGAAGGGAAAACTCGCATCTGCGTTGCAGGCGATAACATCTGCCCGTACGCTGGTCGTTCTCGCGACATTGCTGCGCTGATTGCACAGTTGCTGCCCAATGAGTATGAGACATGGTTCTACTTTGGTGAAACCAAAGAATTTCGCGCGTTCACCAAAGTGATGTTTGATCCTGTGCCCTTCCCACCGCATCTTAAAGGGCACGCATCGTCGCCGTTCGTTTGGCTGGAGCATGGCATCGACAACGCTA
>CYKH01001865.1:0-17110 GCA_001460835.1 Bodo saltans
GTTGTTGAGGTTCACGAGGGTTGCGTCGAGGAATCTAACTCCACAGTGTGCTCACAGCATTCCACTTCTCGTGTGAAGTGCGCGACAATGCTTGCCGTGAATTGTATGGGTGGTACGCATGGGCTGATTGTTCCCACCGCAGGAAGTGTTGAGGTGGTGAAGCACCTCCTCGATGCAACGCTGCGCCGCCACTTCCCTCAATCACCCTACGTCCACCTTGGAGGCGACGAAACAGTGCAGTTCCGTGAGTCGAGTATTATGACGCCAGCTGTTCGTGATGAACTTGCGGAGTTGTGGGGGAAGGGTGAATACGTCTCGTTATCGCAAGCGCATGGTGGCTTCCTAGAGTCCTTGAGAAGCTATGTTGAGCGTCAGCATCATCGCACCTCGATCCTTTGGGACGACTCCGCAAAGTCTATACTTTCTTCTTTACAAAAAAAGAAAAATTCTTTGAGTGGCGCAGCGCCAATAGCATCAGCTGATGCCGTTGTTGCCGACAGCACTTTACCCGTCGTTCAGTGGTGGAGAGACTGGCATGAAGATGGCAGATGGCAGACTTTTCGCAGCGTGCCAGTCCTCAAAATCTTGTCGCCCACTAGCCACACCTACTTTGACGCATCTCAGCATAAGAACCGCGCCGAGGATGTGTACCCAGTGCAAGATGGCACTGTGACTGCGGAGGATGTGTGGAACTTGTCGGACAAGTTGACCAGCCCCGGAGCGGATCGTGTTCTGGGCGTTGAGGGATGCCTGTGGAGTGAGACGCTGGTCAACACGACAGTGCTGTGGTATCAGCTGCTGCCGCGGTTGTCAGCGCTTGCGAACGTGGCGTGGAGTGGGGGCGAACTTGCGACCAAAGGGTTCCGCGATGCGGTGGTAGGAGGGGCTACGTATGAGCACGCAACTTCAAAGCTCCAGTTGCATGTCAATGCGACTTTACACTTTACCCCGCTTGTGATTGTTCATTGACGTGACCGTGCCGTGGGCCTTTCAACGACGCCTGCTAGAATTCAGTGCCGGTTGCGAATCCCTCCACGATTCTGTGGGTCATTTTGTGTGAACTTTTGTTTCTTGTAAATTCTTAACACTTGATTGACTCTTGATGACTCTTTTGCTACCATGGGTCTTTTTTTACCTTCATTCGATGCTGATCAATTCAGTAACATTGAGAGAAAATTTGGTCTCAGAAATGAAAGCACCTGCACAATTGCATGAACAATGAAGCTGTGGTTATCACTGCTACTCCTTAACACCGCAAGCCTCTTCCTTTCCCTTCCACGCGCCAATGCTGAGCAGAATATCACAACGTTGGATTGCAACGGTGTCATGCAAGTTGAAATGGCCTCCAACGTATCATACCGCATGAGCAACTGCCTCAATACGAATGCGTTAGCTCCGTTGACTCTTGCCAACTCCAATACCTCCATCGCCAATGTTGATATTCTCGTCACGGGCTCTACGCGACCTGTGCTTGTGCATCTCGTTTTCAGCGTCGATAACATTTCCATCACGTTTATCAACTGTACCATTCAAATGCCCTCTACGGGTCTGACGGCGCCAGTCCTCGTACAACTTGGTCAGGGCGGCACTATCACAAACATCGTCAAGCTGACGCTAGTCAACACAGTCATTCGGAGCGGTAGTTTCTTGCAGTTACTGAATGCTGCTTCCGTATCATTTTTAGCGAAGAGTGGTATTCATATTTCCATTGTAGATAATTCAGACGTACAGCTACTCGGTGTCACAGCGATGCAGATCTCGAACGTCAATAGTGAAATAACACCCGCTTCGAGTAGTTTCGTATTTCTGGTCAATCGCTCAACATTTTCTGTCGCGTGTGATGACAGAGCAGCGAAGAGAGGTGCAATATTGTACACTGACCCATCCACCGTGCCCTTTGCGCAAGCAAGCATTTCCATTTACGCGTCAAGTATTTCCTGCGTTCAGCAAAACCTTTCTGACCTCTACACGTCGACAAACTTCGGATGCTTTTACTTGGACGCTGTGTATGAAAATGGAATTCCGCAGCTTTCTGTTGCTGTGACGAACAACACAGTGCTCAACGTGCATGGCATGAAGCCTTCCCTCACATCAAGTTTCTCTGAAGCTCATTTCGTCATTATTCACTGCAGCACTGCAAAAGTAGGTACGATCAATCCATTCCCCGTTGGGTATGGAACTATTGCAAACTTCAACATGTTCTTGTCGGAGTTGACAGCGTACTTCAGCTCTGGATCCAAGACAACCATTTTCTATGGAGATCTTGGCAATTTTGTCGACGGTAGTTTCATCGCGCAAAATGTCACGTTGCATCACGCATCGCTTTACAACTCTGCTCCGAAGGAGCTATTTCGCCTCGCGTCTTTTGTCTATGTGACTGCACAATCTGGTTTTCAGAATTTCAACATCACCATCAATGATTCGAACGTGTTTCATCAGTTGTTGTCAGGAGCTGTCTGGGCCAATGACACTGTAGCCTTGGAGCAAAGGCGTTCCTTGAGCAACATCCGCTCCGCGTTAATTTACGTTTCATACCTGAAAAACACAACCTTAGTTGTGTCAAACTCTCAGCTGAACGCTCAGTTAGTTGGAGGAGCATTTGCAGTGCGCGGTCCACGAGATGACGACGCTACAGTCGATCTCAAGATTCTGATTCCGCTGGGGATCGTGTCGACATTTCTAGTTCAGCTTCAATCAGAGGCTGCCATCTTCGTAAACGCATCTACCGTGGTGGTCGTCAACAGCACCTTGGTGTGCAACATTACTATGGGGGCATCGTCGTTAATTATTGACAATGCCAACATGACTGGCATGTACAAGTTAGGAATTTCTGTGTATGGTTTCTCCGCAGGTATTGTGTACCTCAGCTCCATCGCCAGCAATATCTCCCTCACAGTCGCTGGGTGCACGCTGTATCAAGACCAGCCCACAGGATCATCGTGGTGGTGGACGATGCGCAATACATTCTCATCGTCCACTCTGGTGAACATCACCGGCATCGTTGTGGGACAGGCAGTAGAAGCTTCTCTATCTGCAAAGATGGATTATTTACAAACCATTCCATTAGTTGCCCTAGCGGTTGCCCCTTATCTTGGTATGATGACCGATGTATTGCAACAAACTCTTGCTGTTGTGCGGGGAGTATCTGTCGACATTACGGATTGTGTCTTGAGCATAGACCCCGACGTGACGATTGGATCGGCGCGTTCCATGTTTACCTCAACGCCATCGAGTATTGGGTCAGTGGCGGCAGCCGTCATTCTTCCTAATTTTATGTTTGACGGAACGCAGTTCACCATTCTGCGATTTCAAGCCAACAGCACTCAAAGCTCCATAGCACAACAACCGTTTGTGTCGTTCATTGGTTGCATGTCGCTCACCAATGCCACTGCAAGCACACAAATGATCGTCACTGATAGTTGGACAAAGAACGGGGGTATCATGTGGGCAGCGTCAACGTTGAACTTACTTCCTGGATGCAGTGTCGTGTTACGCCGAAATCGAATTGCAGCAACTGCGTCAGCGACTGATGCTGAAAGCCTTCTCGCCCCAGCTCCAATATCACCGAATATTGTCTTTTTTGGAAGTGAACGCGAAGGGCCTGTTGTACAGCTTGTGCTTTCTGGCAATGAACTTAATGGATTTCAAAAAATTTTCACGACAAGTGCTGCGTCATCTTACATCGGATCTACTGCTAGAGATACAACACGCACGCTGGCCGCTATTGTCAGCATCGCTCAGTGCAATGCATTCAACAGCGAGCCTCTACGCGTAGCTCATGTTGGCTTGAGGTCATCAGCGGTGCTTCGCCCATACGAGACCAGCTCCATGCTACTTTCCGATGGTGTGACCACCGTTGTGTGCTCCATGTCGTTCTCTAAAGAGCCAACTGCTTCGGAGACACGACCCCTTCCGCAAAATGTTTTTGTGCCGCCGACTGTCCCAACCTCCACCGGTGTGAAAGCTGTTGCTTCTGCTGGGGGAGTTGTTGTGGCTGTCGTGGCCTCTCAGCTGCAGACTGCAAATCCAGTGTTCCTGCAAGTCGCCATGTTAGCTATGCGACTCATTAATAGAGGGGGAGATTGTAGCTACGATGTGACCATCATGGAAAGCCCGATGGGACTGACGATTGGAGATGAAGACGACGACGACAGCTTGACTGCGCCAAGGCTCAGCGGCGCCATTGTGGGCGACAGTGTGCTGTTTCTGTGCACTGCTTTTGTCATTGTGGTATGTGGGTGTGGTGTGGTGTTCCTGGAAGTAAGGCAGCAGCGTCGCGTGGGTATTGTCAATCCCGAAACCGCATTCGCTTCTCAATTTCCCCTCTGGAGGCGTGTCTTCATTCGAGCTTCATTACCAGGAGCGTTGGTGGCTCCGCTTTCCTTGGTGCTTGAGCCCATTATCTCTTCATCACTTGCGAACCTGATCGGTGGCAACACCAGCACCTCCGACGATAACGCTGTCGCTCGAGCCATCGGAGTACTAGGCATGTCCACGTACACGATGCTCACAGCTTGGCTTATTTACAATGCGTGGCATGTGAAGGGGTGTCGAACTGTCGCTCGGCCTCGGCACGAAATCCGGCTGGAGATCAACACTGACGAAGACAATAGCTGGGTAGTGTTCAAGAAGTTGTTGCACCGTCTCACCATCGTACAACATGAATGGAAAGGGACGAGTTCTCGTGACGGCGGCAGCGGCGAGCATCGCGGTGGAAGTGGCAAACAATTAGCACTACTGACGGAATCCAAACTTCATTTTGCGCACTTTGGCGCAACATTCGAGCCGTACTCAAGCCATCGAAAGAGTTGGTTCTTCCTTGTTGAATTCGGAATCAGCTTCGTGTGTGGCGTCCTTGGTGCCATTGCATCGCAGATAGGATGCAGTGCTAGCCTCTGGGTGCTGTTAGTCGTCTCAATTGGTGTGTTCATTGCTGGGGTAGCGGTGGCTCCCTATTCATCGACGATGTTGCACGTGACGTTTGTGTTTAATGCGGCGACAACAGCACTCATTTGCCTCATTGGCGTCATCGCCTCGTATCAATCTGATGACAATAACTCCGGCCAGGACGCTGCACTTATCATCACTTACATTCAACTTGCGCTTGTTGCGGTGCAGATGTTGATAGACTGGGCAGGGGGTTTGCTCCATGGCACGTCACGCCTTTCAAAGTTAATTGCACTGGTGCGAGCCATCTTAGCCTGGGGTGCCTCCATTGACCCATTGAAGATGTTTGACCGAATGTTCATCAGCGGCGATGGGAGTCATGACGGAGCTCAAGGTCGAGTTGTCAACCGCAAATCGGCAGGAACTACGGCGAGCTTGGACACTCTGGGTGCACTAGACGGGTCTGGTCGAGTTATTTCAGTGGAAACTGCACGGCAACTAGAAATGCTAATTGTTATGATCACTTCATCGAAGTCTCGTCCTTCCGTTGAAAACCATGATCAGTAACTAATTACAAACTGTACTAAACTGTGAAGAAAGTCAGTCGCATGGAAAGGATGGTATTTTTCACAAAGAAAAAATTGAAATAGCTTGTGTGGAAGCATTTCTGAAGTGCACTTATCTGTTGAGTCCAATCAATTCTTTCGTCCCCCGAAAGCGTGGTATATTTTTTGCTCACCATATGCACACACCCCTTTTGACGACTAATGTTGTTACGTTCATTGCCGAACTGAAAGTATTACGTGTGTAATTCTCGTTGCCCTCATGATGGATCCTCTTTTGTTTGTCAACATGGTGTGTCTCTTTTCCCACCTTTGAAGAGTTGAATAAAAAAAGAGGCGATGTTGATGGGTGAACATGTGCTGATCTCAGACGAGGACGGTGCCATCAAGCACCCCCACACCACAGGAGAAAAGGTTCGCTTCGCGATCGCTCTGATTTTCTCTATTGGCGGCCAAACCATGCAGAACATCGCCGTGCCTATGTTCCTCAGCGATACCACAGACGACATGGGTATTATGTTGGCGTACACAACGCTCATTTACTTCTTGTTCTTTACGTTCTTGGATCTCTTCCTTGGCTTTTTCACGCCCCGGAAGCATCAGATTGCGCTGGACATGGACCACAAGTTGATTGCGGTGATTGGTTTACAGAATGCCCTTGGTGGTATTGGAATTCTTTTCGGAGGTAGTCCAGATCGAACACCACTTCCACTTCAGATGTCATTCTTCCTTCTCTGCAATCAATTAGCGCCTCTCTACAAGGTACTGCGGCGCTATGGATTCCACCCCTCTCGCTGGAGGGCTGTGCTGACGGGGACTGGCAAGCGCGGTGGTCTTGCCCTCCTTGCTGCCACCACGGCGTACCTGATCGCTATGATTCTCGTCCTTCAAGATAACCTATCCCGCAATGAGGGCGACAGCAAAACAATCTCGCCGTATTGCTTGTTCTTTATTGGAGGGACGATGTGCATCATGATGTACAACGTGGATCAAGATATTGTGATGGCGGGATCTCGCACCATTAATATTCAAACCGGCGAGGCCAAATCACATGAGCAGCTTAGCTTCTTGACTCACTTCCGCAGAGACGTCACCACGCTGCGCTATCAGTGCGCTTGGCTTTGCGTTGCCGGCTGGATCGGACCTCTGGTCAGCGTTCTGGGTGGCAGCGAGTCTGGTGACTTGACACAAGAAATTTTCAACCGCAGCTGGGCGAATTTACTCCCGTTCTCAAATGTGTGGATCAACGTGCTCAACGGCGCATACATTGTGACGTTTCTTGGAAACATTTACATCAACCGCTTTGATTCGGCGTTTACCATGATCGTTTGCAATGTTTCCGCGGTGTCTGCTATGTGGACCGGGTGGGTTCCGAGTCTGATGCTGCGTACCGTGGGTTTCTCCCCGAACTACGGCAAGACGATCAGTGCCATGATTCTGTCTCTTGCTGCCATCCTCCCCTCATGGGAATTTTCGAAGTGCTTCCGCCAAGGGCTTGCTCAAGGTGACGCTGAAAAACGATCGGAGGAAGTTGCTGGAGTGACACAACATTTGGTCGCCAACGTTAACAATTACAACAGTGAGATGCAGGGCAGCAAGAAGAACTACTTGTAAGGGGAAGTTCGGAACGTTTGGTTCGAAGAAGAAATCGAAGGACTTTCTTCCCTTGCTTGTTGCAAAGTATCAAATTCGAACGTTTTGTTTTACTACGAACTTCTCAACGGTTTCCGACTGCACCCGGCATCTTGCTCGTATCGCTGTTGACTACATGAGATACCTCTTGGTGTTTTGTTTTTCCCCGTTCAACCTTCACGCGTGTGCAAACTACTTCTAACGACAGGCACAATCTCATGTGAGCGAGGCACGTAACTGTTCCTCGTGCATACCTCCGCTTCTTTTTGTTGTTGTTTGCTTGCAAAAAAAAAGCAACGCAGGAGGGAGCAAAAATAAAAAGACTTGATTCATTGTTGATCATATTGTCAATATCTCCACTTCGAAAAAAAAAAATAGAAATCAGCATCTCCACTTCAAAAGAACCGCCTACCACAAGACCGTTCAGCAAAAACATGTCGGAAAGCAAACACACCCCGACAGCTCTTGTCATGGTGAATGTCTTCATCACAATGTGCTTCTTATTTCTCGCCACACTAGCCAACCACTTCTTGCTCCTCCGAGACGACAAAGCAAGAAAACTGATATTGCTCAAGAAAATACAGTCAAGGTCCTTCAACAGCAACAACGGTCGTGTTGGTGGTGGCGGCCATGGTGGTGGTGTTCTTGCGGGTGGAGCGTTCAAGATTGTAAAACGTCAGTCGACGCATTCCATGAATCGATTCTTGCATGAGAATCACCAACAAAACCCCACCACTTATGGGGGTGCATCAAGTCAACCCACAGCTGTACAGAATCATCCCAACAGCAACGCAGCACCTCAAAGCTCTGGAGGCGCTCACGATCCGTCGTCTGTTGGCACAGCGACATCGCTTGGTAATCAGAGTCCTCCGCCGTCACCAGTGGCAATGAACGCAAACACACCTCTATTGCGCCCCGCAGGCAGAAGCTTCCAACAAACTCGCCAATCGGGTGGTGGTGGATTTCCAACGACTGGTAGGGGGTCTTTTGTTGGGGCCAGCAATCAACCGTCAGATAACAGCGCGACGAATTTTGGCGCGCTCAATCAAGAGAGCAACGGCCGCCAGTCTCCTCCGCTCAATCCTCATCACCACACCACCGGAAGCCGTCCACCATCGATGTGCGGCGACGCGATTCCCTCCGCGGTTGCCCCTACCGTGTCACCTCCGCAGACATACGTAGGCCGCAGCAAGTATCATTTCGTTCCCACAGAAAGTGAAGAGAGTAGCGATGAAGATTCTCAAATAGACAACGGAAGTATTGCTGACCCCTTTCCTCGCGTCGCCAGTTCCTTTGTCGGCGGTAGCAGTGCAGATACATTCTTCGGAGGGTCAAAAACAAGGGGCTCAAGCGATCGAAACGAGGCGGTGATGTTGCTGATGCAGAACGCCACTTCATGCGGTAGTGTCTTTAAGAGCCGCACCAAGATGTTCTCCGACGAACGATCGCACTTCTTTATCTCTGTCATTGTGTGCTGCCTTATCGCTGCCATCACGATGCTTATCTTTACCTTTGCTGACGTCTCCACGGCAACAGTTAGTGAGGCCAGCCGCGGGACTCAAGATGTCATTTCTGCTCCCCAAGCTTGTTCATTGTTTATCGTATTCAGTGTGCTGTTGCATACGTTACACTCCATTGTTGAAAAGCTATTGAGCGACGTGGACAGCGGCAGAAGAATTTCAATCGCCATTGGGACCATCATCAGTGCGTATACAATTGCAGTTGCCGTCATCCTCGCTGGGTATTCGGAAACAGCTAGCGAGTATGTAAGCTCCTCTTTAGAAATCATCCTTGCGTTGACATTCCTGTGGACATCTCGGGTCCTCCCTGCAAGGATCAGAACATTTGGCGCCACTACCGAACAGACGGCAATTAAAGTGCGACGTGTGTGTCTCATTGCCGCGTTTTCTCTCTCTGTTCGTTTCGTTGTGTTCTTCCCGCTCCTGCAGAACAAGTACGGAAGTCTAGGAGTGTACGCAGCATCACTACTCAATTTCGTAGACATGGTGCCTCTGGGAGTGAGTCTGATGTTCTTACATTCTAGGTCGTAACATGGAGTGTCATTTTTTTGTAGTGAGTTGCAGACACAACGCGATTATTTTATTACGTATTTTCCGTACCTGGCTTCCCTTTGGTCTGCGTCGCGAACGAGTGTGTCTATATTGTTGATTGTTGCCAGTGTTGGGTGCACGATCTGTTTTTTTCTCAGTTGCCCTTCATCGTGCACCACTTTCCCCCTTCTCTCTCAAAAAATTGAAGATCAAGAACGCTGCGTATGTGATGGTCCAAAACTCAGTGGAAAGCAAAAAAACGCTTGCCCTTGGCATAAATCAACAATCGCAACGCTTTTGGTGACACGATACCAGACGTAAAGGGATTTCACTTTTTGGATTGTGCTCCTTTGTTTTCTCTTTTTTTTTTGAATTGTGTCGTCGTACATTCATATTTGAGTGTTCGTTAGAACGTTGCCGTGCCTCGTCCCCTACCAACCACTCTCCTCCTCCTCTCTTCTTTTTTTCCCCCTCCCTCATAACCTCTCTCAAAGCCAACACAACCAAGCGCGTGCAAGAAATCCATGCGCGTGACAGATTTGTTTTCAACACGCTAGAAAGCCTGCAGAGAGTGCGTCACTCAGAACGTGACGGCGCACGGTGAGGCACATCAACCAACCTCATCATCTCTCTCGATAGCACCCCTACGCATCACTTCTTATCGTTACCGCACAAGCCAACAGTGGGGAAATTCTGAATTCATTGCCGCCATTTATTGTTGGTTACCCTAGCTGCTACTATTTGCGTTTATTATTGCAGCAAAAAAGAAAGATAGAACAGAGCAGCAGCTTTTGCTTGCCGCTTGACTTTCAAAAACTATAAACTCCTCCATTAAGTGAAGCGCCGGAAGCAGCAAAAAGAAAAAAATGCTCACGTCCAAGACTGGCAGCGATGTCGTTGCAACCAATGTGTCGTCCAACCAGTCAACGTCTCATAATTTCTTTGGGCGCGTTGGTGATGAAGACGACGATTCCATCAACACTGTTTCCGCAGAAGCAAGTTACCTCCTCACGCAAGGCGGCGAGAGGTTGCCAAGCAACAGTCTTGCTGTTGTGTTCTCGCTATGGTCCACCATGATCGGATCCACGTTGCTCGCCATGCCGAAGATTGTGAGCAGCACCGGAATCATTTCTTCCATCATTGGAACAGCTATTGTGTGCGTATCGAACACGTACACAGTGCAGCTGATGGAACGGCTTGGAAAGTTTCACGGCAATAACGGTACGGTAGTGCTGAAGGACGCTGGAAAGTACGTCTACCCGTTCGCGACGCTAGTGTCTGTTGCTGTGCTGCTTGGTGCAAACACGATTTACAACATCTACATTTGTGACGGCCTCATGAACATTGCAAAGATCAACCCCAAGAATGAGCATTACAGACCAATCTTCTCTGCAGCAATTGCAGGAGTGTTCTTCGTTGTTGGGCTGCTTCGATCATTGAAGCCGCTGTTCAAGGCAGCCGGCTATGCAATCATCATCGTGATCTTCATCGTCGGATTTATTATTGGAAAGGCTGCAGAGCAACTTGTGCACAACGATCAATGCACCGCCACTGCCACAGCAGCAGCACCTTCGCACAACGCAGCCAATGTCTCCATCACCACTGTTGCCCCCCATCACGACTTGTCGTCCTCACAACTTGTGTGGCGCGGATTTGGGCCCTTCGTGGAAAACTGCGCATCCATGTCGCTCTCCCTTTACATTCATAGTCTGGTGCTTCCGATTATGAACTTAGCGAACCGTCCCCAGAATAATCCAAGAGACTTAGTCATTTCGTTTATCGCCACTGCCATCTCCATCGTAGGCCCAGCATCGCTTGCGGCGTACGCATACAAAGATTGCGACATTAGTGGAGACTTTCTCGACATGTTTGACGACGTTCCCACAACGGTGGCTCGAGTTGCCGTCATCCTCCTGGTTGGCGTTGTCTCTCCCATTCTCTTGTACAACGCTAGAAACCAACTTTTGGGTATTCTCTTCGGCCGTGACGATTTCCCCTACTGGGGACACGTGGTGTTCAATCTCATTGCCATCACCATCACCACGATTCCATGTGCATTAGGAGTGGACACGAATGTGGTGGCGGCAATTGCAGGCATTTGTTCTATCTTCTGGGTCACGTTTCTTCCGGTAGGAATGTGGTGGTCGCACGTGTCGAGGAGAGAACCAGAGCGATTGAATGTCCTTTTCTACGCCGTGCATGTGGTCGTCTTGCTGTTTGGTGTCCTCCTTGTCGCCGCTACAGTGATCTCTGAGGCCTCCAATATTCTAAACTGATGACGGCCATGCACACTGAAATGAATATTGAAAAATTGAGTTGACCACTGATTTTCTGTTCGCACTGCTTTCTTTAATGCGACAGGAACCGGCGAAACAACTCTACTCGTTGCCGGGACGTAATTGCGAGTGTTGGCCACTACCGTGGCTGAACGCTTGGCCAAGCGCGTGTGTTGCTTTTGGTGGAGATGATTGCTTGTTGCGGCATGTCTCTGTACCTGTAAAGAATATGAAACATTTCTAATCTCACACATTTGTGACTTGAAACTTTGATGAATGTTACAATTCATTAACTCAAGAAATGTCGCTTCTTTAGGTGCAGATACCGTCTTGAATTTGACTTTTTTTCGAAGGAAAGTGCCTCATAGAACTTTCACCTGTCAAAGCAAATTTAATTGTACATAGAGTGGCTGGAGGATACCCACCAAACGCTATGACAATTCTATGCTACGTCAGTGGAAGAATAGATCCCACTCACTTTTTCTACAACATGGTCGTGGTGTTCGATGAAGTCCCAGATTTGTACTCCCTACGCCGTGCCATTGAGCAGCGCTCCCATGAAGACGGTCTTTGCCCTGATGGAACCGAGTACACCATCGCCGACATTGAAGTGCTCGACTTTCGCATCAACGCGTGGGTAAATCTTGAAAGTCGAGGGCAACTGTACAGTGGCTGCTTCCTCACCGCGATTCGTGATGTTGCCTCGTCAACGTCCGCTGGAGCAGTTGACACAACAAGTCGCACCAGCATGCAGCGTGTGTTAGGGTTCGCAGTGAACGCGCAACGCATGTTCGAAGCTTTGGACATTGACGGAGAGGGGCTGCTCAAGCTCAAGGGTTTCTTGCGCGTCCTCCGTCACGATATCGAATATGCCGTGGATGCCATGGGCTTCTTAGATGAAGATGCTGCTGGTGTCGTCACATTCCAACAGTTTCTCTTGAAGTACCACGACACAGCGAACACACCGTTTTTCAGGACATTGAAGAATCGAATTGAAAATGCTGGTCGAGAAATTACAGATCCTCATGCCGATCCCAACGCCACTACTGTTGGGCCAAACGGATCCATGTCAACCGCTATCAGCAACGAGACGGGCGCCGCCATTGCCCCGCCAAAGCTCCAGCGGTCGTCCTCACTAGGCCTTGCTGAGAAGACCGCTGCAGCTGTTGCAGAAGTGACGTCAAACCCAGAAGATGACTCAGATGGTGCTCGAGCATCTCCCACGGACTCCGATCTCCCTCTCGCCAACCCTAGTAAGTACGTTGACGATGCTGAGTCCGTAGCCGAAACTGCGCACAGCATGTCTCCACGAGGCCGCAGCGGTCGGCGAGGAGGCCCCAGTAGCAATTTGAGAGGCATCTTCAGCTCGGCTGCGATTCCACCCGCGGCAGTGCATATGAAGTCACCCTCGGCTAGAGGCAGTCCACCTTTGAGTCCTTCACAGGCAGGTGGGGGTCCGACGTTATCCCAAGAGACATCATCGCTAACGGCATCATCTCTAAGAAAGGTGTCGACTACGCTTGGCCTCGCGTCGATGAAAGGCGGGGCTGGATCGCTGAGGTCCCTTGGGAAACAATAGAATCTCATTACACACAATTTCGAACTCGCTTTTTTCACTCGTCATTTGAGCTCGCTATCGTTTTATCCACCGTGACACACATTTAATTGCGTATGGTTCAACTTTGTTCGGAAAAATGATTGTTTGGATTTTTTCACTTTGCAAAGAGAGGGTTTTCCCTCAGATCAATTTTATTTTCGTGTGACTTGAAAAATGACATCCGTTTCTCGATACACGAAGGCTCAAAAAGCTCTGGAAGAGGAGAACAGAGTTCACCGCAAGTCGTCCCCCAAACGTGCGAAACTTCGGCAACCGTTGTTTGTCGCTTCCAACTTTGATAACGCATTGGCTCGACCGTTGTCGCCTGGGCTTCAGTATGCTGCCGCGATAGCTGACTTTGAAGAATTATCGGAACGTCATATTTGGGACCTCCCGATAGAGTCTCGCTCCTTCCTTTCTCAGGCACAAGTAGATTCTATTTTCCGCGCCAAATGTGAAGACCAGCAATGCTCTTTCAGCTTCGATCGTGCCCAGAGGTTCACCCAGCTTATGTTTGAGCGCTGCCAAGGAGAGTGGTGCTCTCTGCGTCAATGTGGACTTGGTCTGCAAGCACTGAGAGCAGTGGTAGACACGTTCGTAGATGACCGGAACATTACGCACCTTGATTTGAGCGGCAATACCTTCGGCCCTGAAGCTGGTGATCACTTTGCTCGACTGTTGCACCAAAATAAGACAATCGTTGTCCTCCGACTGCAGTCAATTAACATTGGGGAAGGCGTTTGCCCTATGATGAACGCGTTGAAAAACAACAATCACCTTACCGCGTTAGATCTCTCAGGTATTGCCGGTATCACACGAAACACCATATGGGGAACATCAGCGCAAAGCGTCGCCCAAATGCTACTTGGGAATCAAGTGTTGAGTAGTATCAACCTGGCACATTGTGGACTCCAGCGCAGTGCAAGCGCCATCACAAAAGCTTGTGCACAGCACATTGCCCTCACCAAATTGGACCTTTCCGGCAACAAAATCAAAGACGATGGATGTCGAGCCGTTGGAGACTTGCTGTCTCGAGGAACCTGTGCATTGCTCTCTCTTGCACTTGAGGAAAACCAAATTACTTGTGCAGGTGCAACGATTTTGGGCGATGCGCTCAAGGCGACGGACTCGGCTGCAGCTTCCAATTTGGAGCAGCTTCACTTAGGGTACAACTCCATCGGCTCGCACGGGCTTTCTGCTATCGCCGCAGCTGTCAAGGACCACCCCAAACTGCAGCTACTTTCTCTCACAAAGAATAAGCTTTGCAATATGGGCGTCGATGACGACGGCTACCGAATTGAAGATTCCAGCGAAGGAATTGCGATGTTATTCACTGCCGTGGAGTCCTCAAACTCTCTCGCTGTCATCAAGATGAGCAGTTGTGGCATTGCAGTGCTTCCCTCCAATGTCAGCTACGGTAAGAACCGCACAAATTCGCTACAGCGGCTGGAAATCGCGGAGAATCCTTTCCAAGACGCCGGTGGCGTAATTCTAGCTGAGGGAATTTCAAAGAACAAATCCCTCACGTCGTTGGATTGCACTCAGTGCGGCATGTCCACAGCAATGACCAGTTTGGCGCAAGCTCTAGCTGGACACAAGAATCTTCTTCATCTCCGGATCAATCAAGGCTGCTGGGACGTGCACGGGTCTGGAATGGTAGATGCGTTAAAGCAGAACTCGTCCGTCCTCTCCGTTGATCTTGGCAAAGACGCGATGGACTCTCTTCGAGGAGCACTCAGCCGAAACAAACAGATGCGAGTGCAGCGGGCCACTCCTCAGCTGGAGGAAAAACAAAAAGAACTTGCCTCCGAAGAAAAACTCCTTCAAGAAACACAAGAATTTATTGTCGATGAGATCAAAAGCCGTGAAAAGGCAGTGGACCTCCTCAAAGTAACTCGTGAACGCCAGAAAGTGTACGGTCAGCAGATGAAGGATGAAATTGACGCTCTGAAGGCGCAAAACGAAGCCGGTCAGCAAGAAGTTGAACGCTTACAAACTCAAATGAATAACGCCGAAGAAGACTTCAACAACAAAAACCGCGAGCTGGAGAACGAACGGCATCGAACCATCAAGAAGACTGAAACTGCTGCAACGCAAAAAGCTGACTTCATTGCACAGCTCTCTAAACATGCAAAGCAATATCCTCATCTGTTTCCTGACGGCCCTCCCGGTGGTCACAGCAGCCCGACAACAAACACAACTGGTGGCAATCCAAACAGCGGAGAGGCGTTGCTGAATAAAACTGAAGTGGAATACCGAATGGCTGTCAGTGCCACAAAAGAAGTCCGTGAAAACTGCGAGATGCTCCAGTCAACATTAGCAGACATTCTTCAGCAAATCGCGGCCCTCACAGGACCACCAGCTCCAGCTACCGCTACGTCGCCGCAAAAAAAGAAGTGAGAGCCTTCTTCGGTGTAGATGTCGAACGCGTCGGTCGGCTTCCTCTGTACGATAAACAAAAAAATCATCAAATTACGGGTGTACACTTTCGTTTGTTGTTTCTGTCGTTTTTTAACACTTTTCACAAAATGCCACAAACTCAGCTGCTTTCTCACGTTGCTTTTGATGATCTCAATTATTTCTCACCCTTCCGTTGTTGCGTTTATTTTCAAAAAAAGTTTCTTTGTGCAGAAAGGGCGCATGTCGCAACAGTCGACCAAGCCGTCCTCGACGCTGGTGCATTCGTTCATCACACAAATAAGTCCTTTCCTTGAAACGGTTCTTTCCCACGAGCAATTTGCCGCATTCTCTTCACCACAGCACATCACGCCGCTCCTTCAAGAATCATTCACTGTCGTCGATAACCTTCAGTTCCTTGGATCGAAACTACTCAAATCAGCTGCGTCGTCGTTCGCGTATTCTAGTTTTCCAACTGCGGACACTGAGAAGCTGACTGCTGTTGTCGCAAACTTAGTGTCTGGAGAATCTCTCGCGCCATTTATTGCAAGAATCAACATAGACAAGGAATCTAATTTCCACGTTCTGCTTGGTTACTGTTGCCGTGTGCTTGGCGTTGACGTGACCGCGAACGCCATCTTGGGAGAATACTTCAATGCCGCGCTTGAAATCACAAAGAATGCGCTTGATATTCCTCAAATCATCTGCGCCCTTCGGCCCGGGACACACTTACAAGGTCTTACTCGAGATCAGCGGATTGACCTTGTACGTCAAGAGCTACGAGCGCGCTTTGTGTATGTTTCAGAGCCGCAGCTTGTAGAAGCACTCGGCGATGACGATGAAGTTGACGGTGATGACAATTCTCCCTCCTCATTCTCCCGCGCAACGTCTTCTGCGTTCGGCACTGGCGACGAAGACACCGTAAGTCGACTTAGGACTGGTCGTGAAAAAGGTCAGTCACTGCAGTGCTACCGTGTGAATGTGTCACGAGGGACACAAGAGAAGCAATTCGTGCACTTCTATTCGGAATCAGAGGCGCGAGAGTATGTCCTTGTCATAGCTCGCCAATACATTAAGGATCTAAGAGAAGCACGCAAATCAGGTGGTGGAAGTAACACGGAAGATGATCCTGACGGTGAGGGTGGTGAGTCAACCCGTAATGCTCCCCCAAAGTTGACCATGGATGACGTGGACCCAGTTCAGGCTCAAGCCTTTGGCTTGTTTGTGATGCACACATGCAAACGTATCCTCCGGTTTGAATCGCCGTACGATGACAAACTGGAAACGATGGGTCGCTTGCCTCACTGTATCGAAGCAGGGGGTTGGGTTCCCGTCACAGACGTCCAGACCCTCCTGCTCGAACATCTTGCGGTAACATCGTCGAACATGGAACAGCCGTCGATCGACTTCATTTGTAGGATGCTTGAAGAGCATGATGGCCTGCAGCGATTTGATATTGGTCTTTGCTCTCTTGCGTCGTCGCCGTTTTATGGTGTCCGGTGCGCCAGAGCATTGTATGCGCATCATGGAGCTGTTGCGTGCGCTACGGTCCCACTTTACCGCTCCATCCTCGACTCTTTTGAAAGACCACCATCGTGCCCGTCCACCGGATGGATGCTTGCCGATAGCAAGCAATTTTTTTTTTTGGGTTCCCGTCACAGACGTCCAGACCCTCCTGCTCGAACATCTTGCGGTAACATCGTCGAA
>CYKH01001865.1:17410-35098 GCA_001460835.1 Bodo saltans
GTGAACTCGAAGAATTGCTTCGCCTCGGTGGTGGCACTGCAGCTGAGCCGATTGGCATGGATTCTGGCGCTCCGGTTCAAGAAGAAGCACCGCCCCCGGAAATTGTTCGCCTTGATGATGGACCCCTTCGAGAAAAGGTGGAAGCTTTTCATAAAGATGAAAATATCGTTATGATGGAGCTTGAAGTCCCCCGATGCACTCGGACTGGTGGCACACTTTTTGAACGCAGTAAAAGCGTCAGCGAGCTAAAAACGTGGATAACAACTCTTGGTCTCGAATATCGCGAACTCCCCAGGAAGGCAAACTGCGATGTATTTCTCTTACGAAAACACCAAGCATTCCCTGAGTACGTCTTGGATGAAATGATTGCTGAGCTATCCCAACTTTCAGATCCTGCGTTTCTCGAGGAAGCTGTTCGGTAATGTGCTCTTACGTAGTTGTCGCTACTTTTGATACTTGCCGATCTCAAGTAGCCCCTGCGGCACGATCTGAACTAGCAACGAGAGCTACGGTGATAACATATGCCACCCACGTACACGCCAGAGGATCATTCACGAGCGCAAGCCCTTCGACAGTCGTTAGCAATGACAGGAGGAGGTGTTTCGGCAGTATCACCTGCTATCTGCTGCGGGAGTCCTCCTCGGTCTGTTCTACAAGTTGCGGTTGATGTTTGCTGCGGGAGTCCTCCTCGGTCTGTTCTACAAGTTGCGGTTGATGTTTGCCGAAATGAAATTCTTTGTGAACTGTTACCAACAGTCCTTCGCACTCACATGCAGAAATTATATGGCGATGACGTCCCCCTTAAAGTAAAGGCAGACATGTTTGAAGCGATTGTAGGTGCTGTTTATGACAGTGAACTTGGTCTTGACATGGTTCGTCGTGTGGTAGCGGATTTGTATCATCAACATCTCCACGATGCGATGAAACGAAAAGAAGGCAACCCTGAAGCCCATTGGAAATTTTCACTTGCGATGCAGTTGTGCCCGTACGTTCACAAAGACGCGTCACTGTTTGTTGCCGCTATTCAACCGTTTCACTGCAAGGTGATTATGGTTGGGAAGAATCAAGAGCTGCTGCTACTCCACGATGACAGTGGCGGAGTTGACAACGGACCGTTTGGAACCGGAAAAAAGAGGTCTGCTGCCGCTACAGCTGCACTCCGTAAATATGCCACGAAAGACTACGCAACGCACTTCACCACCGGCACGGTGTACAGCTACCGCCGCTTGGGCGAACATGACCTCCCTGCAATGCACAACCGCGTGCTTCAACTCTTTCAAGAAGGTAGCATTGGTTTTGTTAACGAAACACTTGGCGAAGTGACGAAGCTTACCTTTGATATCGATGGTGTGAACATGAAGTCCTACGGTCTCGTGCACATTCTGAAGGAATGGATACGCGCGACGTGGGGGCAAACAAACACCAGTCCATGTGCACTTATTTTGAATTGTAGCGGGCGGTCTGTGGTATCAAAGAAGCAAAAATATTCGTGTCACGTCCATATTCCAGACCGTGTCGTCTCTATCAGCGAGCTGATGCGGCAAACGAGTAGTCTTCGAAGGTTTATTGTGGACTTCTTTTCTCGGAATGTGCGTGAGCAGTGCCTCGGTACGGGATCCATAGTGACTGGTAATGTATTGGCGACGCAAGTGAGCCACGGCCCGCCGCGAGCCCCTTCCACGATCATAATCGGGCGAATCGTGCTGGATATGCAACTGATGCAGAAGCGTCTCGCCAGCGTCTTGGAGCATGACGCAAACACGGAATGGGCTAGTGCGTTTGTAGACGCAAACGGTTATCGTTCCCTTCCTGTGGGGTGGACCTCTCCTACACGTCAGGCGGCACTGTTGCTCTCTTTTTTGAGTTTGAAAGATCTTCTTGCCGCGATGACAGTCTCGAAAACATTTTATCGTGCTGGAACATTGCTGCTTTCGGAAAATATGGAGAACCCAGACGGTTGGATTCGTCAGTATCTCCTTTCACTTCAGCAAGTGCAACCCGCAGCTGGTGGTGATGCAAAATCGCCGCTAAAGTCGAGCACGAAAGCGTCACTTGTAGGTTCGAGTGACATAAATCTGCGTTGTGCTCAGGTTGTACACGTGTTAAACTCGGATTTCACGTGGAGCGGCCGTTTTATCCTTTGCGAATGTGCGCGAAACGGATTTTCGTATGTCCGTACTTCTCAAGATGTCGAGCAGTTCGTTGATGAACACGGCGCAGGGAAACCGAAGAGATTCTTCGAGCAACTTCAGCCTTTCTTGGACAAGAGTATTTTCGACACCGCATTCTGGGAAAAGACGGTGGACCATGGTCTCGTCGAAAGTAAGAAGCTCCGACTTTACTTGAACGATAAATTCGATACCGTCTACGGGCAAGAGTTTCGCCCACTGTTGTTTGCCTCTGTCGTTGACCCTCACGCCACGGAAACAGCAGCTTACGATCCATCCATCTCAAACAGTCTTCGTGACGATCGTACCTTCACTTCTTCCTCATCTCGTCGTGATGAATCTGCAGCAAGCTCACTCGTGAATCATCGCGCGCTGCTACTGGCCGCAACTCTCAGATCGCCAAATACTTGGAACGCCTTTGATGAAGCAAGTGAGATGTGGGAGTCAAGCATCTTCGCAGATCTACCGTGCGTCGACGTGGAATCTACTTTGAATAGCGAAGTAAACCTTGAGGAGCTCGGCAATGATCAGACCTTGTCAGACATAAATGATTTCCTTCCAAGAACACTGCATTCAGCATCAAACGCAACGCCAGACGATTGTCTACCTCGGCGGAACCGCAGGAATACGTTGCCTTCCTTTAACGATATCCGTCAAGCCCCGTTTGGTCTCGTTTCATGCAATGATTGGCAACTGTGGTGCAGCGGTCTCTTCTCCATTACTGAAGTTCGAGAAGATGGCTGGGGGAACGGCGGAGGCGGCGGTGGCAGTGCAAAAATTCAGCGACATGGTGCGTTACTCCCAGCTTCATGGACGTACTGCGACAAGACGAGAAACGCTGTCTTCCAGGTCCTCGGTGAAGCATTGTTTTTTGTGGCGTCTGTTGATCTGGCGTCCGCTTTAAGTGACTTTGGCGCAAAAGGAATGATGATGTTGTCTCGAATTCTCACGCCCCACGTCTTCGTTGATTCACAGTGGCGATCACCATCCAATCAATCCCGCTCTTGGTTAGAACTTTCGGAAGAAACGGGCCGCGGTGGGTTGGGCGGTAATGGCCAGTCGGTGGCGCAGCAGCAACAGCAACCTCGTGGATCAGGGAAGTCGGAGACGGTTGTCGTGAATGGTGTTGAGCTGAAGACCGTTGGTGCCACTACCTCCACCTCAGTATCGAGCGTGCCTCGTTTAGCGCCACCGGCAGCAGCAGGACATCGAGGGGGTGCACCTCTGCCCTCTCCCACCACCCAACCAGTCGTGGCCCAAACTGCTTCAGCGCACACCAATTTTGAGGAAACCGCGGCCTACTTTCGGATGAAATTTGATCGCATAGACTTCCAAATGATGGACGATATTCAGGGATGTGTGGCGATGCTCGATGGCACGATGTCTTACCTTCCACTTGACCATCCTTCCGATGTAGCAGTAACGGATCTTGCCGTTGCCACCGCTATCCGACGGTGGACGAAGTCGTGGCAGGGGCTTGTGGACGGCAGGGGAGCGCTCGTGGCTACGAGTCGCCCAGCGTTGAGCGGCTGGTTTTTGAACGTCGCCTCGGATGCGTTTGCACCGTACCTGACTGTCCAGCTCCTTAGCTCGATCAAGCCGTCCAAGAAGGCAACGGCGGAGTTACGCGCTGCTCTTGCCACAACAGAGCCACCCTTTACGGGAATTATCTACGCCGAGAAGAACATAGACGTGCCGAAGTTTTACTGGTTGCTAGAGCGCCTTCAACACCACGGAACGTGTTGGTTTGTGTTCTCCCAGGCGTACGAAGATGCGCGAAAGCTGCGCGGAACGTCGTGCTTCAACAGTTGAACCGTGTGAATTTCGTAAACATCATTTGTCCAACATCATTTGTCCTAAGAATGATCAGCTTGTGACAACTTAGATTATCTCTGATTCGTGTATGCAAACACTCAAGGTTCTCCAGGTACGCAGCAAAACGAACCACATAATTTAGAAACGTAGGTCACAGCAATAATCTAGTTAAAGTGGATGGCACTGCGCCTGAAACCGTCGTCACCTCTACTCAAAGGTATCATATCCTTCGCGGTACTTCTGTTAGTTGGGCTCTTGACTGGAAGTCTGTTCCTGGCTCGCGATGTTTCTCGCAGCAGAGATGAATCAGCGAAAGAAGCGAGAGCTCCTGTTCACGTCTCACTGCCACCGTCGGTAGGTGCTGCTGTAAACGATGACGATGTCACTGATGGTAACGACGGGAAGTTGCAATCTCCACTGATGTCACCGTCAACAACGACTGCAGTGGCAGCAGGAGGTGGAATCACGTGGTCGATGTTTCAATCAACTCGGAAAGAAAAGGGTGCCACCACTTCTGAAATTGATCCTGTGCTTGAGAACAATCCACGCGGTCGTCTTCCTGTTGGCTCTATCGCACATTTAGCATACCCTGCTATTCCTGTGGCCGCTATTCCGTTGTTTAACGTCTCCCTCCTTTTTCGAACTGCTGTCATTCGCGAGAAGCCTCGGAATTGCTTCTTAGTTCAACCAAACACCAACAACAATCCTCAACAGCAGATGACAGCAGTCAACACCTCTTCATTGATAGGTCAGTTGCAGTTAGTCTCAACGCTCACGCCCGACAGGATTCCGATTATCCCCCTTTGTCATGATGATCAGCTTGCCGCTTTAGGAGATCCATTACCCGCAGCAGGTCATCACGCGAGCTACGAAGTTGGTTTTGTCTTTGACGGTGAGAGATGCTCCACAAACATGTGGCACGGTTTGCTTGAAGTTGTCGTGCCACTATTCGCAGCGAAGACCACCGTTGCCCTTCGTGATTTAGGGCTTGATATGGAGCGTTTGGTGGCAAACGAAGGAATTTCTTACCGACAGTCCATCTTAAAGTCAGACCTTGCGCAAAGGGTCGTGGATAGGATGCTCAGCGATCAACGTGCGGCACGTCATGTGCTGTTTATGAAAGCGCCAAGGAAGAATATTTGGGGAGTTCACAACCTTGGGTGCCCAATGCTGAATCATTATCCGTATGGGTGGAGCACTTCCTCAGTGTCTGGGTGGTTGCTGTTTTCGTTGTTCGATCGTGTTGGGTTTGGGAACGACGGATGGCCCAAGCCGTTAGCATCGACGACCCAAGATCGTGCTGGTGATCCAGTCAACACATTATTTTTCAGTGAAACCCCAAGCACGAACAAAAAGTACGAGATGCGGCTCTTTGGCGCGTCACGAACTGTACTCGTCAAAGATGCGTTGTACTATGGCCCAAGCGCACTATGTCGCTGGTCGAAAGCATATGAAATGCCTCCGAAGCCGTCGTCGCCACCGTACTACCTCCACGGTGATCCTCTGTGTCCTTTTGTGTATGACGTGACAAAGAAATACGCTCTTTCCATTGTCAACATCACTGAGGCAGTTGTCACGAAAGCGTCGCTGGCGTGCCCAAAAGTTGGTATTGTCATTCGGCGGACGCTGCACAATGGGCGAGGCATGCGCAACTTTGATGAACTCGTGGCGGCGATGGAGACCTATGTTGCGAACGGAGGACCGTTTTTTGAGGACAATCAACGAATGTTTATGCCCAAGTGTGGCTCTGTGCGAGTCATCAACCTCGAGGGAGACGTTCCATTCGGCCGTCAGATAGAACTTATCCATGGGCTTGATGTTGTGTTGGGCGCTCGAGGAATGGGCCTCACAAATTCAATCTTTATGAAAAAACACGCTGGTCTACTTGTGTGGAGTGGCCGTGAGATCATGGCGAGCCTCAACGTCGCAAACGACAACTATCCCTGGAACCCGTTACATGCACTCCGTCCGGAGAATCCTGCAGTGCTCTCATCATGTCCCGTCGTGTTCCCAACTCCGGAATCAATGAAGCGAGCCATTTCAGAAGCACAGATGTTCCCAAATCGAACAGTCGCTCAAGAAACTGCAACCTACGCAAAGCGCTGTGTCACGAGGTCCGTGAATTTCTGTGACATGCGGTGTGATGTGGCCAAGACAATAAAAGACTTTGACCGGCTCTTATTTATGATGAAATCATCGCTGGATGCTGCAGGCAACAGCGCGGTGAATGACCTTCAAGACATTGTTCACATTTCTGACCGGTGGTGAGAGACAACTCAAATTCATTGGTGGTGGTTTGAGATTTACATTTGCGCTCATTCGATAGATTCTTACTCTTCCAAGTCGACAGTGACTTTGACAGCGTTCTCTTTTATTTCATTGGCGTCACTTGCTGCGCATGTGATATCTACAACGTCACAATTAGTAGCCTCCCAAATTTGCTTTGTTTGACCAAACCAGAACTCTTGTCTACTATTTTAAGGGGATGATCACCAGGCGCTTCAGTCTGCTGCTGAACCGGCATCATGTTCACCCACTCAGTATTCATCAACGCTTTCCTGGTGGTGCACCTCCGCCATACGCTCAAGGACCGCCGCCGCCCCAGTCAGCTTCCACTGTTCCGCCAGGTATGGTCTCGTCTTCAACCCACGCTGCCGGCAGCGCACCGCCTCCTTCGGGGAAGAGCGCCACACCTTCACACTATCAATTGGAACTCCAATCGTACTTGAACAAACTTCGTTGGTATTACCAGTCCAGGATTGTCGCCGCCACTCCATCAGCAGCAACTTCTCTTGGAGCAGAAGCGGCGTCGACGCCCCGTCGTCCGAGGAGGAATGGTTTTATCTTTTCGGCAGCGACGCTATTTATGATCCCTTATCTTCTCGTTGAAGATTGGCTGGGCCACGTGTATGCGATGCGCACACAACAATTTCTCCGAGAGGCACGAGATCAGTCAACGAAGTGCAAGGTGATTGAAGTCAAGCGAACGCCCACAACCCTCGGTGGGCGATGACGAACAAATTTATTTTTTTCTTGCTTTCTGAATTTCAATCTCTCGGTCTTCATGGCAACGTGTGACATCTAGTTTTGCTTGTCTTCTTTGTATGTTAGCGCACAATTTCATTAATGTCCGCGCAATCTCAATCGAAAGCGTCCATTCTAGCTGCGAAGCTTGCCGCTTATAATGCAAAGCATGGAAAGTATGATAGTCCAGAAGAACTTGTCTCTGCAGAAGAGCGACAATTCGCAGAAGAGACGGCAGTGATCAGACGCGCGATTGACGACGAAGCAGCGCAGTCCATAAAAACTCCACTCACACCAACGTTTTATCTCAAAGCTGCAAACCCCGCTGCGCATTCAATCATTGAGAAGGTGAACAACGCTGCGACGACGATGGAGCTAGACTTACGCGCAAGTCAAATTGAGGAGTTTGATGACCCTGCTCACAAGAAAGTGCTTGACCTGCTCACTGCGAACGGTGGACGAAAGTCGATCACCCTCAGCGAGTACATGAAAGTGATGGAAGAATTTCGTCAGTGGAGAAGCGACAGAATTAAGAACGGGTTGCCTGCGCAAGAGAGCGCTCCCAGTGGCGTCCCTCAGCATGTCGCGCTTCCGGTGGAGATGCCCATCAACACCTTCCGTTTTGTGCCGTGCACACGGCCTGAGCTCAACATGGAAATGTTTATCACATGCCCAAGAGAAATTTCTGGCGGTGGCGTGGATTGTCAACAACTATTTCAAAAGTTCTCCAAGCAAGTCGCCCGGCTAAAGTGCGAAGCAGAGTTGCTCATGTTCGACAGTGACGGTGACGGAAAATTGAGTGAAGAAGATCTAGACTCGTACATCCGATATCTCATGCCGTCGATGCCGGTAGTTGGCAGGACGCCTGCTGACTCCATTCCATTTTATGTGTGCGCCGTCAGTCGAAGATTATTCTGGGCCATTGACCAGTCTAACCGCGGCTCGATTCGAATATCTGATCTCATCCGCAGCGATGTGATGGATGAATGGCTCGACCTTCAACTCGCCAGAGATGATCCACCAAGGAATTGGTTCAGTAGTGCTGTCACGACGCAGCTGTACGAGAAATTCCTGTTGCTAGACTCCAACGAGTCGGGCATGCTAACCGCTGCGAACATGAAACGGTACAAGAAGGGAATTCCGATGGTGGTAGATGACGGACTTCCTCAGGATGTCAGCCCACTCTCAACACTCTTCATCGACAGAGTGTTTGAAATCAGTGCGTTGTACAAAAGCGAGATGGATTACAAGAGTTTCGTTGATTTTGTAATTGCAGTGGAGTTCTTGCCACAGTGCAGCAGGCCGCAGTACTTTTGGTCGATTTTCGATCTGGATGGTACTGGAGTGCTCACTCCAATGACAGTACTGCACTTCTTCCGTGAAACGTACCAAAAACTTGTTGACGCTGGCGTAGAAGCACCACCGCTTGAACTTGTCGTGCAAGAGTTGTTCGACATTATTCCAACGAAGGAAAATTTACGCATCACACGTCAAGAGTTCTTAGCAGCGCCTCTTTCTGCTGGTTTGTTAAGTGCTCTTCTGATCGATTGTCTTGCGTTCTGGACGATCGAGAACCGTGAGCACAAGTAAGAAAGATCAGCAAAAGTTGCTTTGTTCAAAAAGCGACATAAGTCTGTATACTACACACTATTTGAAACTGTTACATTTCACTAGACAAGACCAAGAAGCATCCATTATTAAGCAATCAAATGCAGTTCTTTGTACGTACTACACCCTAACGTGTTGCCGTCGCAAGGTTGACTTTATTTCGCGTCCGAAAATAGTTCGATGATCACACTTTTTGCTGGGTTTTTTTCCAAGAATGAATTGAAGTTGATAGAATACAGCAGTACATCGCGTGTGTAATGGCTGCAGAACCCTGGTAGTGGTTGTTTCCCTGTTATGCACCGCGTGTAGCTAATGAGTTGCAGCAACTACAGAAAAGCGACACCTAGTCGATGGAACTTCACCCGCTATAGCAATACCACAGCCGTTGGACAGTCAACCGGATAGCCAGTACAAGACGTTTCTTATTTCCGTAAACCTAGGGTAATCACAGAGCCAACTACAACCTATAACATCCCGGTTTCGTTGAAGAACCTTTCGGACTGCTATGGCATCGAAGTCATTCACGTCGACGGCTACGAAATAGCTCTTCTTGCCGCACGTCATCACCAACGTTAGCGGTAAGCTCTCCCACTGCACTCGACACTCATGAGACATTGCGATACTTGTTTGCAGAGTCCGACGCGCTAGCATCAACTTTCCTAACCGTCCTGCATCGCGTTGTTGCTCAATGTGCACACCAATTCAACTCGCATGGTGAGCTGGCGGAAGGGTCGTGGCCGAAGATTTTGGCACAAAAATTGTCGCTGTGTGGCTTCGAAACCTTTTCGTATCAAGTTCGTATCATACGACTAGTTGCGACTGTACTCACTGCCACCACTACCAACAACAGTCCTTCGACCGCACCAACGCCGCCAAGCGGGACAGCCCCAAACGTCGTGACGAGGCAAATTTTTCGCGTTATTGAGCGTCTACTGCTCATTCTAACGCACTACCAAAGCATGCGCAGCACTGAGGTTGGCGATCACGAAGGTGTCCAAGAAATCGTCGCTGCTGTTGGAAATTCAATGGAAGAAGCCATCGAGCATCTGAAGCCCCTTTTCAAAAGTGTTTCAAAGCAAAGGATGCACGCACGCCCAATGTCGCGCATGGTCCTTGAAATCAAACGTCAGTGTTTTTCTGTGTCGAACAGCGTCGCCGTTGCGTCACACCTTGCAGAAATCAACGATCACCCAAATGGGCAAGCCAAATACGACAGTTTATGGGCTGTGTATCGAGCAACCGCAATTGCAGAGCACCGGTCGACTGGGGCAGGTCCTCCAGCGCATTTTTTTATGCCTAGCGGCAACTGTAGCACTGCGGCCCCAGCTCCCAGTAGCCAACAAAACCGTAACCGCACGTCCTCTCCACTGGACGCGTCAACGCTATTGATGATTCCGCTAGAAGATGGAAAGTATTCCTCATGCTTAAGCGAGGCGCAGATACATCGCCTTCGTTCCATTCGTTTTGTTCGAGTAGCAGATATTCTGGAGTACTTCCTTCGGATGCCGAAGTCCGAGCAAGAACATTTTAGATCAAACGTGCTCAACTTGTATCGTCTCACCACTGCATCTATGGAAGGATCTGATGGTGTGCCTGGTGGTGGTAATCAATGACACGGCGGTAACCATTTGTTAACACAGTTCCACTCCTTCTCTGCTTTTTAAACGTCTACCACACAACACAGTTTTCCTTTTCTTTTGGTTCGTTGTGTTGTTGCTGCCTTTTCGGTATTGATTCGCTGTTTGTGTCGATCGATCGATCCACTAACTGCGTCTTTCTAAATGCAACTCTCACTTTTTTTTGGTATATTTCTTTAGAAACTGAGACGATGGCTGGCGTCGCAGGGGCCGAAGTTGTAGTAACCCCTCCTACAAAATTAAACACCATCATTTGCCGCCGATTCTTTGAGAAGCGGCCTCTTGATTTTGTTGAACAACCTTTGACACTCTCAGTGAAGCCTGTCTCCCATCATCGAGTAGTCAGCAAACGTCCCCGTGACGAAACCACTGATGGAACCGAAGCAGCAGATAACGCTGCTGCTGTTGCTGCTGCATCAGTCATTTCAGAAGAGCCTTCAGTTATCGTAAACGGAATTGCGGTCACTCCCTCAAGAGGCGTCGTGCAGCTCGTTGGAAAGCGTGGCGTCTGGGATGCAAACGAGTCGCTGCTTTTGTTTTACGATCAGCTGCATTTGAAGTCTGGTTGGATGTTGGCGCGAAAGGTTCCAAATATGAAGCGCGCTATTCTGGCAACGGTGATTGCCAAGCATGTCGACGATGATACGCAACACTCCGGTTCATCATCGCGCCGCTGGTCCAGACACATTGGCAGGGCAGCTGTTGTCGCCCCTGGTGAAGTCTTGGAAATCATTGACGTTTCTGTTTCGCGACAGTGACAAATTGTAATAATCCTCGACAAATGATTTGATCTTTCGTTGTGTGTAATGTGAGGCCTATTTGTGTGGATGTAAACCCCCTCAAGCATTTATCCTCTCCCTTTCGTTTTGTACTACAGAGTTGTCCCCAAAGGAGTTGCACCAAATGTCGCCAGAATTCGTGGCTCCTCGATCTGCGCTGTGGCGTCTGATGGCATATCTCCATATCATTCACGCGCACCAGCCCAACCCCACAGCATTTGTGAACGATGTTGTGTCCCGTTGCATCCTGCCTGGGAGCCTTGAACGACTACGTCGCAACACCACTGCATTTCTTCAAGACTCTCCGCAAGAGCGGGACTCCATTGTCCCTTTTTTAGCAAAGGGATCTGTGTTTGAAATCGCTGTGCTGTCGCCTGTGTCACTCGAAGACTTCGACGACTGTTTCGACGATGTTCTTCCTATTCACGCTTCTTCTGTGTTACGGCGAGCATTCCGTCTCACACCAGCGAGCGCTGAAACCTCGGCGGAAACAGCAGCGCCAAAAGCAATCACTTCACTATCTGCCCAATTCCTCATTGAGGGCGTTGATCGTTGGATGAATGATGAGAACGAATGCTCCAAAGAAGAACGCATGCGCATGGTACGAGCTTGTGGAGTCTCCCCAGCTGCCATTGATGAAGGATTGCAGTTGAATCCCTACGCGTTATCTGACTTCGTCATCGATGTCATTTTCCCCGAAGGGAGTCTTTGGCTTGACGCGTCAGTGGGGGGACAAGATTGGGTGACTGGGGTGTACGCTTCCTCGGTTAGGACCCAAGGCGATTTATCAATGGCACAATTCTTTTGGGACAACCGAGCAAAGAGAAGTCGTCTGGGCAGCGACGACGCTGAACAAAAAAATTCTACGGACGCTTTAAATGGGGGTGAAGAGAAGCGGAAAACCACAGATTCGAAAAAGAAAGAATCTGTCTCCAAACAAGCAGTGCCGACGACTGCTTCGGCGCATGACAACAATGATGATGTTATTGTCACTCTCGCGGCCACAGCAACAACAGCACAAGTTGCTGAAGAAGAACAGGAGGAACTTATTGTCTCAGAAGATAACATTCAGGAGCTGCTATCTACAGCTCCACACCTCCTCCCTAGAGAAGTTCTTGTTGCGCGAAGGAAATCCATCATGGACCCCACCATCACTGCGTTTGATCTCGAGAGTCATTTCACAACTGCGGAGCTGAAAAGTGAAGTTGCAAAAGTCAGAGACGAAATCAAATCGCGACAGAAAAGCACACCACCGCCAACAACAACAAAGGGGAGCAATGCCAAACCTGCCTTGACCATTGACGACAAGGATTTATGGAAAGGGAAGAAGTCTGATATGGCTTTGAAATTGGTGAAGACCATTCTACCGCTTATTCGCACACAATATCAAGCGCTTCCCCCGCTCATTGTGGATGTGGATGCGGACTCCTCCTCCGATGGGGCCTGTGGAACGCCCTCTCCCGCTGCAGCCGACACCACCATCGAAAACAACGGTGAATGCGACAACACTGTTCAAGCGTATCTGGAAAGCCCCTCCATAAAATCAGCGAGTCCAAAAGTACTCACAAAGCTGTTGGTTGACACGTTTTCTCGTGCTCAGCTCAACGACTACTTGTCGACACCTGAGAGCGCTGGTGGTCCTCCAAGACTTAGTCACGACGAGATATTGAAGCTGAAGACGAAGTTGGACTGTGCCAAGCGAATCGTCGCAGACTGTAACTAGCGTAAACGAGAGGTGGGAAGGAAACGACAAAAAAACGTTCTGTGATGAGATTATTTTGTGTTTTTTTGTTTGTTTGTTTCGTTGCGGAATGGCACCAATACAATCCAGAAGCTTCAACAGCCCTTCGTTCATTGCGATGGGGAACGTTGACAGCGCATCATACAGCACACCATAGAAGGACTTTCATTGTTACTTTCAAACACACACACAGTGGCCTTTTCCTTTTGAATGCCAATTTTGTAATAAGGATCTGCAAAGGAGCTCTTTTTTTTGTTTCTTGCATTCCCATCGGAAGCACACCACAAAATGAAAATCACGCCTCTCGTCATTGTCTTACTCGCGCTGTTCTGCTTTGCTGCGAACGCTGATATCTTGGTAAGCAATTGCCAGGACGTCAATTCATGCGACCCCTCGACGTGTACAAAACTTCTCTCTGCGAAAGAGGGCGTGTGCACTAACCTTGGATCCAGTAACAACTCCATCATTCAAGCACAGTACGCTAAGTTTCATTGCTTAAACACAGTTCAATCGTGTGTTCCCACCAAGGTATACTTCAACGACTCAACGTGCACAGGCACTCCTGCAGAAACTCTGTGGAACCCTTGTGGCATGTGCCTGCAATTTTCTCCTCGTCTTCAAACGTGCGAAGTTCGCAACGACACTTTCGTGGTCCGCGTGAAGCAATGCAACGATGCCTCATGTGAGCAGTGCGATCCCTTCGATAACGCCGGGCTCCCACCAGCCACATGCTATCCTCATCCAGGCGTTCCAGGGCTGTACCTGTATTACAATAACCTTGAAGCGTGCAGTGGCGTTTTGGTTGAAGGCTTTAATGACGCTGAGTGCTCGACGAAGCGCAGTGCTCAAACGATGATGCCAGGTCAGGAGAAATGCTTCGGTGGAATTTCCTTCAACTGCACATCGCCATCGTAAACTATGCAGAAGTAGCAATGACTCATCACGCGCTCCCTCAAATCATTCCTCCCCCTTCATCTGTTTTTTTTCGTAGTCGATTTCACATCGGCAGTAAAATAAATTGACAGACTTTTGATTCTTTGTTTACAACTTCACCAATCATCAGCAAAGACAATCACACGTTTTCTCATTTACTAACCAATACCATCATCGTATGGGTCTTGCAGTCCGTTCATTCCAACTTGCCGTGGTCAGCGGCGTGGCATCGTTCTTTGTGAGCTGCTGCGGGTGGTACGTAGCAGGAGGATTTCTCCTGTTCACCATTGGAAACATGGTGTACAACTTCCGGACCAAGAAGCCTAACCCTCCTGCCTCTCCCCCAGTCCCTGAGGGTAAGCTGCGCATCTGTGTGACCGGGATGACCCACAGCGCACCCACTGCCAAGGCTCACTACCTCGCCGACAAGATCGCCAAGCGCTTCCCTGATAATTACGAAACGTGGTACTACTTCGACATGTACACCTTCTACAAGTACATCGTGCCCCGCTTTGCAACTGCCGTCTTCCCCGCTCACCTCAAGGGCCACAGCACCTCCCCGTTCGTGTGGTTTGAGACCGGCAAGGATAACAAGGAGCAGTACATTGGTGGTGCTGCTGAACTGTCCAAGTGGGCCATTGAGACCTTCCCCAATGAACCCGAGATTGTTGCGCTTGCCAAGGAGAATTGGATGAGCCTCAAGCCTTACATCACCGGAAAGTCGTACCACTGCGATAACGGCGTCCCTGTGCCCCCGGCAACTTGCGGCGGGAAGAAGAGCTTGTGACTCGAAGATTCATCGTGAGCTCGATTGGTATTTCTCCATTCTCTCACTCTCAAGCTGATTTGAGTCAGCCGATCTTGCTGCTTACTGCGCTTGATCCACTATCTATTTTTATTTCTTTCACTTTTTTTTGTTTCGCGTCATTACATTTGTGTAATTCATCAGCATTTCCCCCTCTTTATGTTCGGACACGTCTTAACACTACTGCAACGATTCATTGCTGCATTAGGCGAGAAAATCCGTGAGCCTGAACCTTGCTACCACTTGCTGCTGAGAATGCTAAAGCAACTTTCCCCTCTCTCTGTTTCCTCCGTATCTTTAACCCCTATTTCTGCTTCTGGCTATGACACCAAACTAATTCCCCGTGGAATAAAATTTTCTGGAGAATGATTGCCAAATTGTGACAGTCAGGTAATGCCTTTTCTGCTTCCCTAACACTTCCAACAACAAAATGTAAACGAAGAGAAAATGATGCCGCAAATGCAGCATCATCACTCCCTGATGTCTATCGCATCAGTGGTCACAGTCATTATGATTTCATCAATAGTAGTAGTAGCAAGTAGCAACACGACTCGTAGCGTTTCCAAAACACTGACGGAGTATCCATCAGCTACTGCAGGTCCTAGATCACCACCGACGCACGCACCGCTGCCTCCTTACGATGGACCCACACAAGTTCAGTCGAGCTCGAACATCGTCACCGCAAAACAAACACTCATCACTGTGCGAACAGACCAAGCACTTGTTCTCGCGCAAGAAATGCTAGACATAGAAAACAGCGAACTTCCACTAGCCTCTCGCAAGAATTTCAGCACAATGAGCATTGATGACCTCCTATCGAGCTACTACACGTGGGGAGCTGCGTATGAGTACTGCAGGTTCCTTTCCTTTCACTTAAACATGCTGCTGGCGAATGCGCTGCACAATCAGACGGACGTTGCGGCACAATTTAAAGAAGCCGTCGAGAGCATGTGGGATGACTCTGGAAGCATTCTTCGAACAAATAGAAATGGGACGTGCAGTCTTTCAGGCGGATCCGTTGGCGTTTCCACGGCACTCCTGACAGAAGTCCCTCAAGTAAACCGATCGTATTACCCACCAACATTTTCCATTTTTATTATGGGGCACGGTCCTTGGGGAGCTTCCGTCACATCGTTCCTCTCCCCAACGTTCTCCACCAACTTCGTCGCCTCGTATCGGCCATTCGATCTTATCGAGACATTAGGCTTCATCGGCTTGGTATACAAAAGCCCCGCTTCACCATCCGTCACAACGGTCACTGTGTACGCGGTCACCAAGGAAAGTGCCTTCTCTGAAGATGGAGGCGTCGCTATCTGGACATTCCTCATGGTTCAAGTGATATCCTTGTGCACCGCTGTTGTAGTTGGCATGACAATTGTACGGTGGGTCATCAAGCCGCCAGCTCTGCCCCCACTGAAAGAGCGGATTATGAAGGGCAATGGTCTGATAGATGAAGATAGCGCTGGTGAGAGTGGAAGCTTCGTTGGAGTTGTTGGCTCGTTTAACGCCACAAGCAACAGCGGAAGTGGAACTGGGAGCACGCTAGACTCGCAAAACAAAGAAAAAATGCAGTAGCTTTTCACTCGACCACCACGAAAAGTGAGCTCTCTTTCTTGACGCACACAAAAAACGCCATTTTCTTGGCCCCAGCACTGCTGTTGTTGTTGTTTTCTTCTTTTTACAACTACGATCATGATGCATGCACGAAGCGGTTGACTCGTCATCGCTTTGCTTGCATGCATCAACAATGATTTCTTTGTGGTGCCGTTCTAACATCTTCAGGCGATGAACACTGATCACCTTTTCCAGTTGTTGTAGTTTAAATTGCTTTTGTTTTGTGTTCATTTCAATTGCGAAGATTTTACGCGCCTCTATTACTCTTCTTAAATTTACAATGTTTGAATTTCAGTAGTGCTCCCTTTGTTGCGTTTGCCTCGCAGCGATTGACCGAATCATTGAATTCACATTTATCATGCTTCTGCCGCTGCGCACCGTTATTGTAGTGTTCATTTCAATTGCGAAGATTTTACGCGCCTCTATTACTCTTCTTAAATTTACAATGTTTGAATTTCAGTAGTACTCCCTTTGTTGCGTTTGCCTCGCAGCAATTGACCGAATCATTGAATTCACATTTATCATGCTTCTGCCGCTGCGCACCGTTATTGTAGTTGCGCTCATTGCAGCATCCTCGCGCGGCGTTAGCGCCATGAATGTCCCGCCTGTCATTTCTGCATCTGGTTCATATTTCGAAGTTGGATCTGCTGTTGGCAAAGCAATGGTTACGTTTATTGACGAGCGGTGGTCGCGATCACAATCTACCACCTCGATAGAGGAGAGAAGAGGGCTACGCGACTTCAATTTATCGAGCTACATGTTGTCGTGTGTTCTTTGAAAAGGTCTTGATGAGCTACTTGAGGCTCCACAACGAGTGCCCACACCGCTGGACTTTGCTGCTGTGTTTTTCTTGAACACAATGACAGAAATAGAATCGCTCCAGCAGGAACTTCTCCTCAACAACGCTCCTGAAAAGTACCCTCTTCGCCCTCCGCATCTTCTTGGTCACTGTACCCATGTTTTTGCGAGTGGCAATGAGTTCACTCAGCGGCCTTCCGTTTGGGGCCACAACGAGGACTCTGGCCCAAACGACTGCAACCTTACTTACATCGTCAATGCCACGATCACTGACGCATATGATCCCAACATAGTAGTGGAGCGGTTTATTGCCTACACATACCGTTTGATAACTTGTTGGCTGTGCCACGTGCCTTTCACAATCGTGCAATGTATCGAGCCTCATCACCACATGAAGCAGCATTGCTGGCCTCCGCTGTCCCCTCCATCACCGCCTTCTCTCTTAACGTGGGAACGTGGGAGGCTCCTTCCAGCTGCCGGATCGGTGGTGGGACAGCGTGGGCGTCTATTAAGTGTACCGCAGCACAGTATCACAATGTTGAGGTGGATCCACGTGGGGGGTTTTCATTCACTCCAATCTCTCCTCGCCCCTCGTCACCGAATTGGGCTCCATCGACCATCGCATCGACCCCACATCATTTCTATCACGCAAACAACTATCAAGTGCTCATCGGGAATGCAACAAACGACACTTGCAGCATAGCGCGCATCAACGCGCTGAACACGTACCCTATCCCAGAGAGCAATCAAGACGTTCGTAACATGT
>CYKH01001866.1:7064-18936 GCA_001460835.1 Bodo saltans
AACGTTCCGCTGGCTGTCTACCGCGCTGTGCCACGTCATTAGCAATGCTGCCCTATCCACAAAGAACGCGTTTGCGAACGTGGATGTCGTTGATGCGATCGTGCGGATGTGGACGCACGCGACCACGCCTGATGCCGTCCAATGGCTCTCAACTGCCATTGGCAATATCACGAGCGGAAGGGATGCGTCCATACAATCCATGTTTGCAATCGCAAGCAGCGCCGACTCGTTTTTCGACTTGTAAACCTGTAAAAGCTGTCTTTGCGACCTCGTCTAAAAAGTGTACCGCATCACAAGATTGAGGTGCATCCATGTGGGTTCGGGGGACTTAGTGGGTTGTACACGATGGCGACCGCTGTCTTCGACTTTAGTCACGGCGTGGTGGAACTGTTCGCATCGAATCCAAGAACAATTACGTCACCTTCATTGACATTGCCGAAATTGTAAGTCTGAGAATGACTTTCAAAGTTTATGCTTCTCAGCGTTCTTGGTTCATTTCCCCGTTGAATTTCTCAACAACTCGTCTCACTCTTCAAGAAATATTGTCAACATCGAGAGAATCTAATTTTCAACATAAAAAACCTAGAAATGTCTCGAATACCAGCAACGGTGTGGATCTCAAGCTCCACGCACCATGGTGAAGACGACGATGAAATGTTAGTTGGGTCAAATTCTACCCCTTTGGCCATTGGCAGCAGCGGCACTGGTGGAGGTGGCGTTGGCGCTAGTTCTCTTCCCCGGGAAACCACAGACCCTCTCCTGACCGCGAACCATACCGCGATCTCTGCGAAGAAGCGAGGTGTTGTATCGCGTGCGCAATACACGCCCACCACGTGGTATTCAGGTCACGTCATTCAACTCAGCGGTGCTTGCGGGTTCGTTCCAGATGGTGAAGGAACGCTCTCATTTTGGATCGAAGGTGCGACCGCAGCGGCGACCACCACGCCCTCACCTTCTGCGTCAGCCTCGCCGTACACGTCATTCAACTCAGCGGTGCTTGCGGGTTCGTTCCAGATGGTGAAGGAACGCTCTCATTTTGGATCGAAGGTGCGACCGCAGCTGCGACCACCACGCCCTCACCTTCCGCGTCAGCCTCGCCGTATTCGTCTCCAAACAAGAATACTCCATTGTCATCGTCCTCACCACGAGGCATCAGCAGCGAACAGTCTGAGGATGACAAATTTCTTGTTCGATACGTCGGCTCTTTTATCGATGGCAAGCGCCACGGCACAGGCACCGTGATCAACGAACGAGGCTCTCAGCTCACTTGCCGCTGGGAAAGCGATGTGCCTGAAGTGGAAAAGGAAATTTGCCGGCTGATCACCGAGGAAGGAGACGAGTACGTTGGGATGGTGTCTATCATTTCCGACGGCAGTTTGACGAACAGAGGCGCGTTCAGCGGGTTGGAGTGGGTGCGAAGTGTTCGCTTCGTTCCTGACGCAACTGGCGAAATGTGGATTAAGTCCGAGCGCAAGAGGTACTGCGGTGAGTGGCAGTGTGGCCAGCGGCATGGGTTTGGTGTGGAGACTGATGTGAGCAATTTGTACTGCTTCTCTGGCGGTTATCAGTACGACTCACGTGAAGGGTCAGGCACACTATTCCAATCTGCGCAACGAACTGTGCTGTCCGGACTGTGGAAAGACGGAACCCTCCACGGCTCCGCCGCACTTCACTTACCAAATCAAGCAGCTCTTATTCAATCACACTCGTGGACGAACATCGAAAGATCGTATGAATTCGATGGAGCGACGATTTTGAGGTCTCGTGTCGTGGATGGCATTTGGGAGCCGCTTTTCGTCACCTTCGATAGTACCCTTGCGTTATCGGTTGCAGAAGTATCCTCCAGCACAGGTGGTTTCTCCCGCCCCTCGTCCCCTCAGCAGCCGCCTGTGCAATCACCGAGAATGACAATGGTTCTTGGCCGGCTGGAGGGGATTTTGGAAAAAGACGACTTCAGAGCACTCCTTTCAACATTTCAACGATGTTTCTATTTTATTTACGGGTCATGTCATCGCTTCTTAGACAACTACGAATTTTGCAAAAAGCAAAATCATCAGCAATATTCAGCAACTCGTCCAGCAACTCCTCCAAAGTTTCCTGAGTCGTGGTGCTGCATGGTAGGACTTGAAGCAATCGCCTGCATGCATCGAACTGCACGTGAGAGGACCTACACTCCAGCCCACCTGAAGCAAGCTGTGGAGTATGTTGCGTCGTTTGTGTTCTCCATTCGATTGCGGCTGCTGTCGTATCTTGCCGCGCTACCTACTGCTTGTGATCTGGACGTGGGGCGATCTATTGCGTCTATGTGTTGGGATGTTGCCTTCTCCGCAGTGGAACCGCTTCTATTATTTATCGCGGAGTCACTCTGCAAAGAAACGCATGCTGCATTTCGAGTTGCTGCCCAGCGATGCAGATCGCTGGTAGACATTGAGAACTTCATCGGCTCGTTAGAGTTGTGGTTCCCACCATCTACGGAAACATCACCGATCGCCAGAGTTGAGCCTGTCGACACCGCGGATGCAACGCCGCCTCCGTCTCTTGCAGCGACGCACGCAAGTGTCAACTGCGGTGAACACGATGGCTGTGATGTTGGCGGTACCACTCCGCCTTCTGTTCTGGAGGTGACTGTGCAGTCACCCCTGAGTACAACTCGCTGTCTCTTTAAAGCCTCAGGCAGCTAGGCGTCAACCATCAGTGAAGATTCAACAGACGCTTACTGGCATACTCCTTACAGTTGCCCCTTCTCAAAGAATTCGCCCATCTGCGCTTGTGAATGATGTGAACATCATCTTTACAAGCATCCGAAGTGCTGCTCGCGCTGCAAGTGCCGGTTGACAAAAATCTTCCGCGCTTGGGTACCTACAAGATCAACTGCTTTTGTACATCCTCTTACGATCTTCTTCAAGTGATGCTATCGGAAGCCTTCGCAATATCGAAGCGCTCTTGTCGCTGACTTGCTTGATGCTCTCCGATAGCATCGACCCGCCACTTCCTGGTGCAGCGATACAACGCAAACGATCACGAAACGATTGCGCTGCTACTGCCGAAGACAGTGAAGCAGTCATGTTTACTCACAATGACTCCATGGATGGCCATCGCATGCTGAGCGGTGGCGACGCCACAGATGAAGAACGTCAAGCATCATTCCAATCAACGTTTCAAAGCTTTTCACTCATTCAAGCTCTCCAACGTGCGTGCTCAACGTGGAGTGGTCTCCGTATTCCTCGGTGGGGCTGCGTTATCTCTCTTGAGGACCTGCTGCTTCGCATCGAGCACGGCATTGTGGTAGCTATGGTGAAGGGCGACAGCAGCATTCTCATGGGCCACGATAGCGGGCGGCGTTCTACCACCGCATTTTTCTACGAAGATGACGATGATGACGTATTGGACAATCGAGGCGACTCCGTCCTGAAAACAGTTCCGAAAGCAGTAATACCTTTAAGAAGCTGCAGAGATCTCCTTGTGGAGCTCCAACATGCTCCGCAATTCGGCGACTTGACGGGTGGATCTTCCTCATCCGACTTTGTCTTGTGGTTGCTGGATGCTGTAAATTCCCTCATGCGCAAATTTCTTGGCAGCATCCACAACACCAATCCTCTTCCCAACAGCAACACTCTCAACAACGGTAGTCTTGCAGTGATCACCAATTCACCGGGTGGGCCATCACCTGCGCTTTCGAACGGACCTTCGTTCCCATCTTCCGCCGCTGTCACAGCAACCCAGCACGCCTCGTTTAGTGCCAAGAAGCACCTAAAGCAGCTTCAGATCCGGAGCGCTGTGTGGTACAGTGAACTTATTCCTCGCTATGCTGTTCTGGCGAACATTGTGAGCCTCCTTGGTTTACGCATTCAACTTGAGTTCACCTCTGGTGCAGGAACTACCAATAGCCCCGTTGCTCCTGAGGAAGCCTATTACGCTGTTTTGAAACTTGATGCAGTCAACATACCTCCTGATGCTGCATTGGCAAGTTTCATGCTTTCTTCAGCGATCGATCGATGGGATAGGGCAGTGATTCAAGCAGTCCCTCAACAGTGGCGTAAGAAGGTGCGGTAGGTGCACTTCGGTCAGTTTGGTGGTGAACAGCATATACGAGCGATAGTGCGTGTTTCTTTTTCTCGTTGACTTTTTTGGTAGTTCTCGCCAAGCGCATTTGCGTCTTTTTAGTGAAACAACTTCTTTGTTTTTTGTGGTGAAATGGATTCTTTCGCTTCGTGAAATAACACGATCAGCCTAGACTAGGAAAATGGCTGCTGTGTCGCGAGTCCATCCACGCTTCCGCGAGCCCGCGCTTCTCTTGTCGCACTTGGAAAATGCTCCTCCAGGTGCTCAAGATTTATATCCCAACGCGTCAAGTAGTGCTCGACTCTCGCAGCTTCGCCCCAGTGTCAACAATATCGAGTACCTACCACCAGCCACAAAGACCCCAGGTGGGAGTGGGAGAACTTCGCCGGATCGCCGAGTCGCGTTTTCAGTGGAACAAAGAGAACAGCAAAAATCACAAGCAGTGGCAAGGAATGTCAGACCTGCTTCAACGATCCAAGTGCCGTCAACACACGACAATGATGATGATGAGGAAGATGACGAGCCGAAACTGTTTACAGTCCTTTCGGACTCCAACATTCCACCTGATCCGCGCAAAGATTTTCTTGTGTTCCGCGCGCCATCGGTGCCTCACTCCGTCCGAGACTCGATGGAATCCAGCATCGCAACTCGATCCGTGAGTCCTCAACAACAAACGCTTCCACTACGCTTCAGTGTGATGTCGCCATATCGACCTGTCCAGCATTTGCCGCAGAACACATCTCCAAACGAACCTGTGTTTGAAAATATGGATGACGTCGACGATGGAGATGCTCGGTCGTGGGGTGAAGATGATCATCAAGACGATATTTACCTCGACGAAACCCATGACACGCACAGCAATAACGATGAGGATTCGCAAGACTCTCGAGAACGTTCACCTATGTTGGCCTACGAGTCCGTGGCAGCTAACGTAGCAGCAGATTGGCTTTCACCGCCGAGGCTCGAAACTGTTCAACACGCTTGGTACGACAACAGCACCAAGAGCTTAGCAGTCCCAACGCGTCCCTCTGCGCGACGCGGTGATAAGGTGTTCCCATCTCCCCTTATCAAGATCAGCTATGACGCAGAACGCCATGCAGCTGCAGAGGCACTTAAGTCGCCATTTCATGGAAACAAACTGTACGGCACTCCTCAATCCGAAAAACATCATCACAATTCATCGTTGCAACGTACTCCCTCATCTACATCGTCCCTTCAGAGAGGCGGTATTCCATTGCCGCGTTCAGGCGCTCCTGAGCCCAGTCCCCCTCCATCTCGTACGGCTGTCATGGATTTGCAAGACGATGACATCGACTCAAACGTTGATCTTGATCGACTTCAAGATTCTTCCGAGGCAATGGAGCCAGAAGTTCCAAAGTCACTTCACAAAAAGAAAAAGAGCGTGGTTGAGAAGAATGAGCCACTTGTATCAGAGGTTCGGCGTGAACGCTCTGCAGACCGCCACAAGGTTGGTCAGACTGACCCTTTTGTGTTAGAAGAAGGGCCTGATGTTGCAGGAGACTCCCTCAAGCCTGATGATACTCCCGTCCCTCTCGTTGCAAAGAAGAAATCATCGAAGCGATCGTCCAAAGATTCCCAAGGAAAACGTGGTGAGGGCGCAAGCAACATCCCGCCGGAAGACTCTTCTTCAATTGCAGTAGAAAAAAGTGGCAAGAAAACCCCCCACCTTGGGTCAATTGAACCCGTCAAGACTTCTGTGCCTGCGCGACACGATGTTGACGATGATACGGAGCATGCACTAGAGAGCGTCATTTCTGCAGCTGGGCCGATCGTTCAAAGTGAAGAAGAAGTTGCTGCGCCGATTGAAAGTAGTTCGCGAAGAATCTCACGCCACTCTTCCCTCAGAGAGCGGAAAGAGAGTCAACGTCAAGCTCGACAACAGCGTCGCGATGAAACAGATGCGATCTTGGCCCAGGATCAGCGCCAAGCAAGCGAAGAACTATTAGCGTATTCTGTTGGCTCAACCGCGCGAGCTCATTCAATGGATCCCTATGTTCGCGTTAACTCTCTTCGAGCACCATCACCTCCGATCGAGCAACACACTCACGTCGCATCAGTGTTCCAATCCGGTGGTAGTATGAACATGCTAAAGAAAACGCAAAGTTTTGAGCGAGCCCCAAGCGAGCAATCGCCGGCGCCGCCTCGTGCTGATCTTGTCGAAGAAGTTACCGAATATCAGTCTGGTGGCAACATTAAGATCACTAGTCCCGCGAGAGTGCGAGCTGCTGTCCAAGAGAGAGACGAAGCCCATGAAAAGAAACAGAAGAAGAAGGCATCAGAAGTCGCAGCAGAAGAAGACTTCGTTGTCTTCTCTGGTGGAAGCATACTTGTTCAAATTGCCCACTTCCCAGAAGAACAAGAGTATCACTCACACGGTGTTGTACACGTGCCTCTCAAGAAAGAACAAGAAGCTACCGATGAAACCGAAGAACATGTCGCAGAACAGGAACCTGTAACCGATGACATTCTTGAGTTTCAATCAGGTGGCAATATGGCAGTGGTCAGTCCCTCAAGGCTCCACAGAGAACCCCCTCAAGCACCGCAACCCGTGGTGGTGGAAGAGCCGCCTGTGTTGCTCTCAGCCGGCAGCATGAAAATGCCAAGGAGCTCATTGATCTCCACCATTCATGAAACAATATCTTCACCACTTCCCCGCGGCAACTCGCCCAACAATTCGAGAGTGTACGCGAATCACTATCCTCATAACGGTGGTGGTGCATCTGTGGAAGCTGCGTCTGTTGTGCGGTCTTCGTCGTCTCGTCGACAACCGGGTCGCGTTCCATCTTCATACCGCAATGATTTTTCTGCGCCTCCACCCCCACTCGCCCAGTCCTCAGCTGTTGACACATCTTCACAGCGTGCACTTACACCAGTGAACTCGACGCTGGCTCCCACTAGATCCTTTAAGGTGGGCTCGACGTTCCGATCGAGCGGCAGCTTGAAGGTTGATGCCCCTCCTCCGCCCCCAAAGGTTGCGCCTCCTGTTCCTCGTGTACCGTCGCCTAGCATCGGCGGATCGTCGCGCGGGACACGTGGAACGCCAAGAAACCATTCATCGCGCAAGCTTGGGACGCCGCTGAGTCGACCGAGGATGTATCCTGAATCACGTCCACCACCAGCCCCAGCAACGTACGAAAGACGCTAACTGGTGCAGACCTCAGATGACGTTGATGTAATGGACAACAAAATTCTCAAAAAAAAAGATGAACGAGAACATACTTCGGTTATTTTGTGCTATTTCTGTATCTCACTTCCGATTTTTTCTCACGTTGCTACGTGAACTCTTTTTTGTGGCGAAGAAATGATGTTGAGTGTCTAGATCTACAAGCGCTAATATTTTTGTGTGTTTGAATTTGTACTGTTGTATGTGGATTTTTTTCCCTAGACAAAAACCAAAGCTTGAGAAACCATTGGTTCTGTTGCTTCCATGAGTTGGACATTGTGATGTCATTGGTTATTTTGTTCTTCTTGTTGATCCTTCCGAAGCTCCCCCCTCTTTCTCACAAAAAGCTTTGAACGACGATAACTGAAGTTATTGTCATCGATTGAACATTAACACTCACAATACAATTACACCTACGAAAAGAGAGAAACGATGAGCGTTTCTGACTCTCGAGATGCAATTGAGTCGGAAATCAAACGGCTTCTTGAAGATCTTCTTCAGTGTGCTTCGACAGTTCATGCACGCACAGTTTTGAGAGATGCGGTATGGGCCATCGAAGACAGAGCCTCTTCTCGAACAGATGCCCACGCTAGAGACCCCTACGTCGAGCAGCGTGTGCGTGATGCCCTAGGGGAATTGTCAAAACCTGGCTCCACTCCACAAAGTTACGAAATTGCAATTGAATTTGTGGATGCATTGCTTCCGATCGACTTCACGGAGCGAAACTACAAATTCGCTCGACTCTGCCGAAGTCTCCTCGTGATCCTACAATCTGGTCATGATGGAATTGTTAAATTTGCTCAGCGTGTGTTTATTCGTATGGTGGAGATGGATGTTGCCGCATTGCAAAAAGAACCTCACGCCCCAACTCCCCTGAAAGACTTCCTTCCGAAAGAATTGAAAGAAATGTGTGAGACTGTATCACGTGAGGCAGATGGCCGCGGAACACCGTCTCGCAATAAATCACTTGCCGTAATGATCGCCAGTGAAGCTGTGATGATTGTGTATCCAAGGTACTTTAGCACAGCCCTTCGATCTGCGCTGATTGACTTAGCAATCGATTTGTGTGGCCGGCCTGACCTATCTGTACGCTGCGCTGCGTACGACTGCCTTGTGGCCACCCTTACGAACACTGGTGGGCTGAAAGCGGCAGATGTGCAAGTGGAATCTCGGCGCCTCGCCGATGAGTGTACAAAGTCCCTTCGAGCAAGTCATGTGACGGATCACCAGTCAACGTCCACTATCCTCTCCCTACGAGCTCTCCTGGTGAGCCGCGGGGTGAACTCGGTCGACAAGCAGTTCTTCAACATGTTCTGCACAACTTTGCTAGAGCAGCACAAGAAAGCTAAGGGAGATCTAGTCCGATCTGCAGTGTGCTCGCTCGTGCCAATTGTTGCGAAGGCTGATCCAAATTTTTCATCGAGAAAGATTTCCTACGCAATGATTTTAATGGATCCCCTCAAGAACATTCGAGACGAGTCCAACAAGATGACGGAGCTTCATAACATGGCTGAATATGTTCGTAGCGCTGGATGGGATTCGCTTGACCCTTCCATGAAACCCAGCATTGAGCAGCTTCTCCTTCGCTACGTCACCAGGCCGCAGACGCAATTGGAATGTTGGAATATGCTCGCTGCTATTGCTGCTCAAATTGTGTCTTCTGGAAATGCAAACCCCACTGCTGGAGGTGATCGCCCTAATAGTGTTGTCGCACAAGCTCTTCTCCGCAAGTCGACGGCAGGTGGAGCTGCAGGTGCTGCTGAACTCACGAAGCTGGTGGACATTATTCGAAAGTGCCTCCCCAATCTTGCTCGAGCTCCCCTCACCGAAACTCTGCTAGAGTACCTTGAACAAATAAAGACCTGCATCTCCCAAGTTGCAGCTGAAGTTGCCTCAGCAAAACGAAATCTCATTGATGTCGTACTGCGTCGTGCAGCACAAGCAGAATCTACCCAGCTCATGTCCCCGCATCGTCAAGGTGGACAGTGGTCTGGGTCATCGCCGCTGGAGCCTTTTCTTGGAAGCCCTGCTGCACTTGTTGGGAGTAGCCACCAGCACATGGGAGGAGGCTCAAGCATCAACGCCTCTTTCGCGTCTGCGCCACCGAGTTCCGCCTCTGCTGGAAACCCTGGAAGCAACGGTCGCTCATTTGGAAACCTTGGGCGACTCGTTTCATCGTACTTCCATCGTGGAAACAGCAATTCTGAAGGAGGCGTTGGAGACGATGTGATTCTTGTCACCGCAGCTGAAATTGAAGTCGCTCTCGTGGCGTTATCCAAGCGGCCTGTCGACGACTTCAGTGGCCTCGTTGAAGAACTCCGCGTCAACATCATTGCCCTACAACGACACAGCAATTCTGAAGTTCGGCGGCAATGCAGTCAAACCATTCTTCAATGCGTCGAACGCGCATGTAGCGCCGCTGGGATGCAGCAACGCATCTCGCCAGAAAGTGCAAGTCATTTTTTCTCGAAGGTAGAAGATCTTCTGGAATCATTTCTAAAGAACGCAGTGATGGAGTTGGAGCCTCAATGTCGTATGACCATGGTGGAAACGTTTTGTCAGAGCCGCAGTGCAATGCAGCTGATCAACCGACCGAAGATTCTCAACACACTGATGAGTTTCTTGAATGACACGTCGAGAATTCGTGAGCTTGTCGTGCGTGCTTTCGTGGAAGCATGTCAATCACTCAAAAAAGACGGCGTGGACGTTTCCGCCGTTGAGACACAGCTCAAGACAACAGTCGAAACTTCAGTGGTTGCGCTCGAGTACTCCAGCGAAACGCGTCTGCTTCTTCGTCATCTTGGCGATCTTGTCATCTTCACTCGCTTCGGTATCGACCCCATCATTCCTCTCATGACTCGAACGTTTGTTGCGTTGAATCGCAAACTTGGAAGCTCCGATCAAGAAATGGATGTGGTCGTTCTCTCCATTCTGAAAACGCTAAAGTGTCTCATTGGGCCGTTGATTTCGAACGATAGTGTTGGCCATCGTTTCTTGGACGAGATCGCGACACTTCAAGCAACGGTTCTCAGCATCTTGTGGAACAGCACCGCACCGGTGATTTCGATTGAAGCCGTACGAGTTCTCGTGGCTCTGAACAACGTATCGCCCTTGATTCTCAATATTTCATCAAGCGACGCGTTGAAAACAATCGAAACTCTGTCCTCTACCTTCCTGGATAGCAAACTTCTGCCCAAAGACGACCTGGTCGCCATCATGACGCTCTTTGGTCAGGTGGGTGCCATACGCCCCACCAAAGGAACGTTGGAGAGCAGAAGTGACGACGAACAATCGAGGCTTGCTAGCGATGCCGATCTCGTCATTACGTTCGATTACGCAGTCATTGTGTACCGATCCATCAGCCGAATGTTAGAGACATCTCTTCCTGAAAGTGTTGCGATCACATCCATGCGTGTGCTGCTGCAACTTGTGAATGCAACTTCTAAAGAAGAGATTGGTGGTGTCCACGCGTTGAAGGCTGTGTTGAATTTGATCAAACTTCGATGTGACACCCCAACCCTTCGAGTGGAGGCCTTGTATCAACTCGCAGCGCTGATTAGCAAACGTCATCAGAATACCATTGCGTTTATGCTGCCAGAAATCGTTGTTCTGCTCGACCAACTTTGGACTCTAGCCGATGGAGTCCAATTTTGTGCTGTTCTTGAAGTTGTCACTGCGCTTGAACCTGGAACCCTTCCAAGTCAAGATCAACACGATATGTGGCCGTGGCTCTACCCACGACTTATCGACGCAGTGCTTCGAGACTCATCCCCGAATCGCGAAGTCGCACTTCGAATTGTAGAAATTGTGAACATCAATGCGAAATCCATCCCAGCTCACTGCGTCCCGTTCATCACCTCAGCACTCACCAACGTGATCCAAGCAAGTGATCAACCTTCGGAACTTCGTGCAGCTGCGATTGTCGCAGTCGTGGAGGTTGTCAATAGTCTCGATCTCATTCAGTTTGTGACACCGTTTCTGCACGCCCTGCGCACATTGTATCGTCACTTGGAGCTCTCCCACGCACTAGGCCGACGCTTCGGTGTTACCGTTCGAGATGCACTTCGACGGTTCATGAAAAAGTTCCCCTCAAGCAGAACAATCGTCACTGGTGTCGTAGATCTGCTGGAAACAACAGACAATCATCACCATGACGATGATAATCACGACGACTCTAGCCCGATCCAGTACCGCCAGAACGCTCAAAATACGCAAAACAATAACTTGTATAACGGTGGTGCGGTGAGTACCACTAGCAGTCGCAGAACCCTCGACGGCAATGACCCACTGTTTCGCATTTCAAGTGCAAACTCTGATGGCAATGCACCACCTGCAGCATTGTCGCAGAATGAACCCAATCGAGCCGATTTGCTCAACCTCCAAGGCCACGTTGAGCGTGGCATCCGCATCACCGATCACTCTCGGTGGAGAGAATGGTACCAAGAGCTGCAACGCCTTGTCATGCTGTGCTCGCCGCATTTCGCGTTCCGTCTGGTCACGGATCTGTTTGAAAAGCATGAGCCCCTTCGAAGAGACTTATTCTTCGCTGGGTTTAAGTGCTTATATAGTCAGCGTCACGTGAAACTGCGCAATCTGAAGTGCCACTTTTGGCCATTTTGTCCTTTA
>CYKH01001867.1:0-36946 GCA_001460835.1 Bodo saltans
GAGACCGCCTAGCCTGCTAGTGCTCCCGCAGCTTCTGTATGCTCGCAGTGACACCAACCCAAGAAGCAACACCACTCCGCTAGCCCCATTTACACTTCCCCACTCTGCAGCATCTGTTAATAACTTGAGCTTTTCGTTGCAAGGGAGACTGCCGATGACACATGACCCAAGTCACCCAGTGAATGGGAGCTTTTCATTTCTTGCAGGGGCAACACCACCGGCAGTGGCTCATCAACGTCGCATCCCCGCCGCGTCCGAAGAGCAATTGGAGGAATTGACAAACCTGGTGGAATGGGCATGTTCCGAGGCACTGGTTTCCCGGCACTGAACCCGAACTGATAGGATAGGAAATCAGAAGGATAAGGAAATAGAGAGAAATAATAACAACAATGCATGCTTGAACAACCCGCCCCTCCCCTCCCCTCCCCATACTCCTCTCACTTTTGACTGACAATGCATGCTTGAACAACCCGCCCCTCCCCTCCCCTCCCCATACTCCTCTCACTTTTGACTGACCACAATTTGTGTTCGTCACCCAAAGAATATCGCAACACTATGACCTTTTCTCACACTCTTCAAATCGCTGAAAGAAAATTAAAAAAAAAAAAACATTGCGTGTTAAACATAGCTTTACGAAGGGAAACCTCAGTTAACAGCAGCGACCCGCTGTCGGTGGTGCGTTTTCTCGTCGCAACCATTTCTGAGAGCTCCGCAGCCACATCAGCATTTGTGTGGGAGTGGGGACGCTGCCATTGTTTTTATTTTTGCCAACCGTTTTGGCATCCTCCACCAAACGTCGTTATGTCATTGTTGAGAGGTGTCAAGTGGTTTCACTTCTTCCCTTTTTCATTTCCAACCAATGGTGCACACGTGTGCGTGTGGCACTATTTGGTGCCGTCCTCCGTTGTTGTCTTTCTGCGTTACCCCTGCGGTTGCGTTGTACCAGTTGCGCATTTTTCTTTTCTCGGCGCGCTTTCCGTCATTTCTTTGAGTGTTGCTGGTGCAATTCTTTAGAAAGGGGTTGTGTTCTTCTCTCAGAAACCTTGCGCGGCGTGCGTCCAAAAACTTGATCCATTTGCTTTTGATGTGTTTCGATTTGTTCAATGCGTCTTGATGCAACGATGATTTTTTCCTTCACTCCAAGAAGAATGTTAAGGCTTTGTGTGCTCCGATTAGCAGCCAACAAGAAGTTTCTAAAGTTAACATGTAAGGAGTGCACACGACTGCTACCCGTTGCCCACTTCAATCACGCTGCAACGGTGTTACATGGTGTGGACAGGCTTGTGTGCCTCTCATGCAAGAAGTACTGCGTGCACTGTGGTCAGTTGCAGCCAAAGTCACAGTTTCCAGATTACACGGAGGCGCAGGTGATGGATAACAATCCCAGCAGCAGCAGCAGCAGCAGCCACAACAGTGGAGAGGCTGTCTCGTTGGACATATATGGGCAACCCATCATGCATCAACAACCGCAGCGTTCTTCCTCCATCTCACCTAGTGGGAGCAACAAGAGGACCAACAACTTGCCATCCACATCGTCCACCTTGGACCTGCAGGATGATGACGACGAGGCAAGAAGTCACCACAATGATTGGTGCACATCATGTATCGGAAAGCGTCATGCCGCCGACACGAATGTGTACTTCCGCTTTCCTGTGTTGAAATACAGATCTTGCCCATTTTCCGTAGACCGCTACCGAGAAGTGATTGCAGAAGAGCGCACTCAGCAGCAGCCCCAGAAAAGATAAACAGCAATTGTTTCTGTGTGCGGGTGCGCATGATTTATTCCTCTTGCGGCGCTTGTTGCCGAACCTCTTCTTTTGGATTGTTTGTTCTTTTTATCCTCACTTTGCTGCTTTTTGTGATAAGCTGTGTGGAACACACAAAAGATTATCATCATGCCCTCCAAGCCCACCCCCACTGTTTCAGATGTGTACGTCTTCGTGCCCAACCTCATCGGCTACAGTCGCATTGTCATGGCACTGGCTGCCTTTGTCGTTGCGTTTGATTCACCTGTGTGGTTCCTTGTGCTGTACTCTCTGTCGTTTATTCTTGATGCCGCGGACGGCTGGGCAGCTCGCAAGCTGGGTCAGAGCTCCAACTTCGGCGCTGTGCTTGACATGTTCACCGATCGCGCTGCTACCTCGGCAATGCTGGTTGTGATTAGCCACGTGGTGCACCCAGTATCAAGGGTACAAGTGCTTATTGCTGCATTCCTCGTGTTCCTCGACATCTCGTCGCACTTTGTGCGCATGTATGCATCGTTGTTCATTGGAAAGTTGTCCCACAAGGATACATCGGGCAGCATCTTTTCCCTTCTCGCACTGTACTACGGCAATCGCAACTTTATGGCCGCCTTGTGCATCGGTCAAGAGTTTTCCTACATTTTGTTCTACGCGAACTTTTTCTACGGCGCCGCGGCCCCTTGGGTGTCGTATGCTTTGTACATCACGATCCCGTTGTGCTTGGCGAAGCAGGTGGTGAACGTGCAACAGTTGTTGGACGCTATGTACCACATCGCCAAGCATGACGTGGAGCTCTATGCTGCAAAGGCGCAGAAGTAGACACTAAAAAATGTCCTTGTCTCTCTGTTGCTTCTTGGTGCTGCTGGGCGACCATCTTTTTGATTTTTGTTGATGGGGGGAACATGAAGTGTTGTCTCCCTTTGCTGTTGAGAGAGTATTCCGAGCTTATGTGTGGCTCCGAGCATCTGATGTGACAGCAACAGATCCTCTGCTCCTCCACGAATCGGAATGTGTGTGGGATCGGGAAACGTTCAACACGTTCATATTCTCCCGATCCACACGAGACCATTCGCTGTGAGAGGCTTAGTCGTTTCTCCCTCACACGGTTGCCGAAAGTCATCACTGTGGATATTTTATCTGTACGCTCTCAATTGTGTGATCGATCAAAAAAAAGAGCACTGTAGCAATCTGGGCATAATGGAAGGTACTTTGCGTCATGCGTCGTTCGCCTCCATTGATACGCTTCACTTCGTCAAAGAAAATTAGAGTTTCACAGGCTTCGACGCACAAAAGAACCCAAATATTTGTTGTGCATCGGGAAACAAAAAAATCGAAGAACTAAGGAGGAGGATTCATCTTGAAAGCAGATATTCATTGACACACTCTTACTCCAAAACCCAACACGACTAAAAAACACAGACACAACAAACGTTGACGCACATCATTCACACCCATCAGTCACACACCACATGTCTCGACCTTCGTCACGACCAACAACGTTCCACGAAGATCCACTTCATGGAGATTCAACGTCCAGCGACGAGGAAGACACTACGGCAACGACGGGCACTGCTGCGTCGACGTCAGCTGCGGGAAGCTTTGCTTCTCCCCACTCGAGCACAAATCCGCCTGGCCGCGCGGCCATTTCACAAATCCCACTTGGAGCGGCGAACAACAAGCGTAGTGATCATCAGGCACCGTCATCTGCGGTACACTCACGTGCCTCGTCGCTTGGCTTGCCTCCCTCTGCACCCAATTCGCCACCTCAGACGCCAAGAAACAGCGTCAGCACGTCAAGTGCCTCACGTCGTGAGACAACCACGGCGAACAATTTTACGACAGCCCCACCCCCACCGCCAGTTCACCTTGATGGTCCCGTGACGCCGTTGGGCTCTATTTCGGTGCCCACGATGCAAGAGGCCAACAAGTTGGCCACCAAGCTCCGCTCACTGGAGCAAGAGAACACCCAGCTGAGCCAAGGACTAACGCGGATGGCTGAGGAGAACGCAAGGCTAGGTGATCGTGTCGCGTCGTTGCAGGAGAAGGTGACGCGACTCTCAACCTCCCCACTTGAGGGCACTTCTGTTCTCAAGGCGCTGTTCGACAAAGATCAGCACGCTGGGTGGCTGAATGGAGGAAAATCTGCCACGAAAGAAAAACTACAGCACACCCTTGAGGACTTACAAAACGAGTACATTGCGTACAAAGAAACCCACACCACGAGCGAGGATGAGGTGAAGGCCCTTGTCACTGATCTGCAGAGTGCTCATGCCAACAGTTCAACCATCGCTGCCCAACTTCGTGAGGTGAAGCGTCAGATGCAACTTGGAGCGGTTGGCACCATTCGGCTGATTGTGGAGGAGTCCAACCAGGCAGGTGCGTCGGTTAAGTCATTACAGCAGGAACTGCAACTGATGTCTGAGCAGCACGCGGAGGACTTGAAAGCTGCGGCTGCAATGAATGAAAGCCTGCAGCAGCAATTTGACGCTCTGGAGCAGCAACACCACATGTTCACTCAAGTCGCGGCGAGTGAGCATGAGGAGTCTCTCAAAACGATTCAGAATCTAGAGCAACAAGTGACTCAGCTTAAGAAAGACGCTAGTGCGGGCAAGGCTGCCCAAGAGTCTCTTCAGAAGCTTCAAGTAGAATACGATGAGATCCAACTTGCCAACTCAAAGTTGGAAGAAGAGCTCAGCACCATCTCCAATCGGCTGGCTGTGAAGGAGGAGATGCAGAAGCAGCTGATCTTGGAGGCAACCCAGCGTGGCAATTCTGAAGTGCAGGAGGTGACCCTCAAGCTGGTGGAGTCGGAGGATTTGCTCATGACAGAAAAGGAACGTTATTCAGCACTTCTTACACTTCACAAGAAGCAGGAGGAGTTGCATGCTCAGGCGATGGAACGTATCAAAGACGATTTGCAACTGGTCCAGGAGCAGCGAGAAGAGGCCGACAAAGCGAACGCGTTGCTGCGTCGAAACTTTGAGGCGGCCGAAGCAGCTAGGAAAGAGGCTCAATTGGACTTTGAAGAGGAGATCAATGCATTGAAGGTAGCACTCAAGCGCGCCAACGAGCTTGCCCACTCGAGCCAATCCGGCACTGCAGAACTAGAGTCCACACACGCAGAAACAGTTGCGCAGTTGGCACAGTTGCAGCAACAACATTCGTTTGATGTGGCGGCCCTCCAAGAGAAACACGCTGCAGAAATTGGAAAACTTCAAAAGCGATTGGTGGAAGCGCAGGAAGTCATTGCAGACTATGAATCACAGCTCGGACAGACCGTATCCCTTCAAAACTTTCTGACTCTTGAAACAAAATGTCAACGACTGGAAGATGATGTAGAGCTCCTACGCGAACAAAAAGCAACGCTTGAATCTCACGCACAGGCAAACGCAAACAATTCCACTGCGCTCGAACAAGAACGAGCTCAACATGCAATTGTCGTCGCTCAGCTTCAGCAGCGCCTAGTCACCGCTCAAGAAGTCATTGCGGATCACGAGTCTCAACTAGGCCAGACTGTGTCACTGCAGAACTTCTTGACTCTTGAGACCGAGGTCCAGAGATTACGTGACGACGTCGCACTTTTATCCGAACAGAAGATTGCTGCGGAGGCGACTGCAGCCCATACCGCTGAAGAGCTCGCAATGGTACAGCGTACATTAGCGGACGCTGTTGCAAAAAGTCAAGAGCTGCGCGACGAACTCAGTCCCATCCGACACCGATCTGCCGAGCTTGACACTGTTCGTGCCTCAGGGGAACACGACAAACAAACCATTCGAGCCCTTGAAGCACGATGTGACGAACTGGAGCTGCAGATCAAAGCCCTTCAGGAGGAAAACAGCAACTTAAATGCGTCCACTGTAATGTCGGCACAATCTCTCAGCGACTACGAAGTTGAAATTGCAAAATACAAAGAAGCCGTCAAGCACCTTGAAGAACGCGCAAAGGCACTTGACGCGGCGAGAGAATCCGGTGAAAGCGCATTGGAGTCGACCTACACACAGCAGATCCACGACATGCGGACTGAGCACCGTGACGAAGTTGCAGCACTGACCGAACGCCACAACAGAACGATGGAAACCGCCACAGGACTGCACACAGCAGCGATTGCAGCCCTGAAAGAACAGCACTCTGCAGAGATTAGCAAACTACAAGCAAGACTCGTCCAGGCACAAGAGATTATCGCCGACCACGAGTCTCAGTTGGGCCAGACGGTGTCGCTCCAGAACTTCTTGACACTTGAAACGAAATGCCAGCGACTTGAAGACGTTAATGCTCTCTTGCAAGAACAGAGGGCAGCCCTAGAGCTTGCAGTGTCCAAGCATACCAACGATGCTGCGACACTCAAGCAGCTGCAAGAGCAGCACGCCACTGAAATCAGCCGGCTTCAAAAACGACTAGTGGAGGCCCAAGAGGTGATCGCGGATCATGAATCTCAACTTGGTCAAACCGTCTCTCTTCAGAATTTCCTGAGCCTTGAAACGAAAAGCCAGCGGCTTGAGGACGAGGTGGCTCTTTTGACAGAACAGAAGAAAGCACTTGAGGTGACTGTAGCCGAGCACGTTTCCGCACATGCTGCGATGGAGGCAAAGCACGCTGCAGCTACTCAACACCTGCAGGACGACATCGGCCGTATTCGTGACGAAAAGGCGGCGCTGGACGCTGTGGTCGCGAAGAATAGTAGCATTGCGACCGCACTGGAGCAACTCCGCTCACAGCACGCTGCTGAGATTGGCAGACTACAGGAGCGCCTCGTGAAGGCCCAAGAGGTGATTGCGGATCACGAGTCGCAACTTGGACAAACAGTGTCTCTTCAGAATTTCCTTAGCCTTGAGACAAGCAATAAACGTTTGGAGGACGATGTTGCGCTTCTCAAGGAGCAGAGGCGCGCTCTCGAATCGACCGCGGCGGAACACTCTGCAGCGATGACAGCTCTGGAAGAGCAACACCACGTTGAGATTGGTAAGTTGCAGCAGCGTCTCGTTGTGGCACAGGAAGTCATTGCTGATCACGAATCTCAGCTGGTTTCCATGCAGAACTTTATGACGCTGGAGACCAAGTGCCAAAGACTAGAAGACGAGGCAGCACTACTCGTTGAGCAGAAGCAAGCAGCAGACAAACGCCTTGAGGAGATTCAGACAACACTCAATGGCTATGAGGAAGTGGTCGCGAAGTCAATGTCACTCCAAGCCGAACTTACTGCAGCGAAAGAGGCACACGCATCTGAAATTAAGACATTGAAGCAGCGCTCTGATTTACTGGTGAAGAAATGTGCTCAACTGACCGCGGAAAAGAAGACACTTGAGCGTTCCTCCCCAGCGAGCGGCGAAACGTCTACCATCATTACTCGTGATGCCTCTGCTGCTGATCTCGTCGCCGGCGACGTCGCTGCGCGTGATGAAGTCATCAAAGTACGTGAGGAGCTCCTGGCCGCAAAGGCCGACGCGCAACGAATCTCGGATGAGCACGATCAGTCGAAACTGCTTTTTTCACAGAGTCAAGCACGAGTGAAAGAACTAGAAGTATCTGTAGCTGAGCACGCAACACGGTTGGCGGCATCAGAAGAAAAGGCGCAGAAAGAGCGTGCAGCGATGCTAGCTGAGATTGTCGCGTGCAAAGAGGTGATGTCTGAGATGGATCTGCTTAACACAAAGAGCCAACTAAGTTCCCAACAACTTGCTGAAGTGTCGAGCGAGAAGAAGCGCCTTGAGGATGAAGTCTCATTGCAAACGGCGAGAGCATCCGAGCTTGAATCCGAGCTAGGACGAGTACAAAAGCGCGCAGCAAGTGCTGCCGAAGACATTCAAAATTTACAAGCCGCCCTTAAATCTGTTCTACAAGAACTTCAGCAGTCAGCGCCCCCTGGCGGCAGCAGCGGCGCAAGTACACAACTGTTAGAGCAAAATGAACGTTTGATTCTCAAGCAGCGTATCCACGAGCTAGAAGAAGAGTGCGAGAGTCTCCAAACAAAGTTGGACTCTTCAAGAAAAGAAGTGGACGCGATGAACATACACTTTGCCCAAGAAATGTCGAACATGATGGAAGCTGTTTCCACCGAGCGTGTTGAAATTGACCGCAAGCACAACGAAGAGATTGCAGCTGCGATCGCTGCTGCTGCTGCAGGCGCCGCATCTGGGGGCAGTCGACGATCAACGAGTCAAACGGCGACTACGTCGTCAGGTTCAGCAACCTCTGAGCTGCAAGTTTTACAAGCAAAATACGAAGACGTTGTGCAAAATAAAGTTCGTAATGAATCGATGTCGAGTAAGAAAATCGCGAGTCTTGAAGCGCAAGTGGCAGCCGCTGACGAACGCTTGCAGGAACGAGTCCGTGCGTACGAGGCGGAGCTCAATGAATGCCAGAGGCACATCGCCTCATTAGGCGGCTCGAAGCCTACCTCTGCGTTATCTGCTGGACGGCGCCGGTCATCGGCAGCGGAACCAACTTCTGCAGCATCGTCGACCCATGAATCAGAGGCCCCATCGCGAAGCGCACGATCGGCAGTCTCCGCGTCCGCTGCAGGTGCTGCTGGCAATGTGACTGCAGATCAATATTACAACGTCAAGTGCGAGAACGACAGACTCCACGAGGAGTTGAGACGTCAGGCGTCAAAGTTTAAGGAGAAGGAAGCAGAATACCAAGAGCTGCTGTCCAAGAAGCCAGCCGGAGCCCAACCAGCCACCACACCTGGCCGTCCACACTCGCCAAGAGCGACTTCGCCTCAGTCTCGTCAGACTAGCAGCGCCACAGCAAACGAGAGCGACGACCAGTCCGCTGGTCTAGTGCTGGCGCTGAGGACAGCGAATGCATCCCTCATGGAAGAAAAGGAGCAGCTCCTGCGGCGAGTGGCGGTGCTCGAAGCTGACCGTGACCCTCCCGTTGGAGAAGTCGCAAAGGTGGTGACTTCTGGAACGCGGCTCTACCGTGACGACGATCTTTCGCGGCAACTCGACGCGGCCACCGCTAAGAACGAACGACTCACCCTTCAGATAGTGGAGCTCAAGCAGAAATTAGACGAGAAGCTCAATCTGAACAAGGCTGCCGCGGAGACATTCAACCTTGCTTTGGATGCAGCCGAGAAGGACGCAAAGGCGTGGAAGGCAAAGGTTGCGGAACTTGAAGCTCAGATCGCTCAACTGAAGCGACGAGAAGCTGAAGAGAGCTCCACACCCACCTCCACAGTGGCCGTCACTCCCCCAGCACAAGTGGTGAAGACAGAGCGAGTGCGAAAAGGCACACTAGGGGCAGCAGGACGTGCACGCCGTCAAGGCGGCGCTTCCCTTCTCTCTTCGACACAAGCTCCTATTGGGGACATTCTCGACATCACTGAGATCGACCCGCACGCTGACGATGCGGCTGAATTGGAGCGCCTTCGCACAGAGGTGCACGAGAAGCAGCGTGATTTGGATCGCAGATCCACGGAAGTGGTCACTCTCAAAGGCAAAGTGCAAGAGCTTCTTGACGAGTTGCGGATCGCTCAGTCAGATATTGAAGAACTTCAGCAGCCCCAAGGAGGTGAGGTGGCATCCCAATCAACAGAGACGGTCGTAGCACTTCAAAAGGAAGTCGCTGCACTGAAGTCTCAGAACATGTCTCTGGAGATGTCCGTTGCTGCGGCCACCGCTGCTGCTGCTGCTGCTGCCGTGCCTGTCGGAGCATCGTCTACCAACAGCGCAGGCAGCTCTTCACAACTGGCAAAACTTCAGGCCGCATTGGACACTCTCACGAAGGAGAACAAAGAAGTATCTCGTCGATTGGATGAGTCCAAGACTCTGTGCAATACTCTAGAAACGAGGTTGGCAACAAGCCAAGCGAAACTTGCCGCCACAGAGGCTGCATACAAGACACTCCAAACAAATAATGAAGCGGCGATCGAGACTCAGAAAAAACTTGACGCCGATGCTTCCGCTGCAGCTCTCGCGGCTGCCAAGAAATCGTCGCGCCCTACAAGCCGCAGCAATTCTCCGTCAACGTCAGAAGCGGTTGGGGAGTTACCGACATCGGTCGAAGCTCTTCAGCAACGAGTGCGCTGGTTCGAGGAGCAGATGAAGCAGCGGGATGCGAGCGACGCGGAGATGATGCAGCAAACACAAGTGTCTGTGATGGAGATGGACAAGCGTGTGCGCCTCAAGGTGAAGGAAGCTGCTGAGAGTAAACAGACCATTGTGCAACTGACATCAGAGTTCTTGCCCTTGAAGCAGAAGCTAGTGGAATACGAAAGCTTCGTGGATCGCCTAGGGATTCGTTACCCGCTCCCTGATCAGGTCTCCGATGGCGTTCAAGTGGTTCGACTCCACGCTCTTCAAGCAAGCAGTGGCGTGGCAGCCGCACCTAGCGCCGCCGCTCCTCGAAGCGCTGTCGCAACTCCTGACGCATCACGACGTGCAGCCCCGTCCTTTTCCACTCCGATGGGCGCCGGAGGTGGTGCTGCTAGAGCTACTCCCGCAGCATCGAGACTCCCAGACCCGTCGCCCATAGCACCCCCGCGTCCACGCGACAAGAGCACCAAGCGCCGTGAGCTTCCAACGTAGTGCGGTCAAGATATTGACGACGATGCGGGTAGGAGACGATAGGAAAATGATACCGTGCGAATCGCTCCGGTCGCTGCCCATGACATTGCTTTCATTTAGTTGTCGACAGAGAAGTCGACGCAACCACACAAACACACACCCCACCAGACAGTACGATAGGAGGCAACAAGAGATAACAGCACAGGAGATACCGCAGGTTTTTTGTTCCTTCATTGTTCATTTAGAGGCTTTGCGCCGAATCGAAAAAGTTACGACAACAATTTATTTGCTTTGACGACGTTGCTTGTTTTCTTGATGTTCCCGTGTTTGATTTGTTGAGTCTTTAGAACACAGGTAGGACGTTTAGAAGATTTCATCGAAACCAGCGACAGAGATTCCATTTAGGAAGAGCGCATTGCGTGCCATAATTATGTTTCGAGGAAGCGCTAGAGGAAATCGAAACGAGGCCTCGTTTGGCAACCCCTTTTCATGCCCCACACCTCCTCCACCCCCTGACATACTTGTAGCGTCTAGTGATGAAGCAAGTGGTAAGTCGTCGCTGTTTACCCTGAAACGCCGCCTGACGTCGTCATTCCATGCACCACATCAGTCGCCTCGGCCCATGACCAATGAGCATCACCATCGCGCTCATCACGTGCAGTCTGCGCAGACGACACGCACAGCGGATCATACCGTACCCGCTCCTGCACCGTCACCGAGAAGGCAGTCGACAACATCCCACGGAGGTAGAAGACAACCGGCGACCACAATACCAGCATCCACAACGAGACTCTCGACCTTCTCCAACCTCGGTCGTCCCTCCACCACTGGTGTGATGACCGAGCAGCCCACGTCGTCAACCCCTGTCTCGTCGTCAGCAATGGCAGCTCCTCTTCAAGCAGCAGGCGGAGGCCACGGTTCCACGAAGGATGCAGGTGGTAAGGAGGACAACGCACTGTTGTACTTGGACTCCACCACGAACCGTCTCGTCAGCAGACTCATCCCTGGGCGGGAGTACTACGGTGGCGTCTACTTTGCACCCCCTCCGACAATGTCGCTTGACCGCGTTATTACGGCGATTCATGCACGAGATACACAGATGGTCAGTCATCACGGTGGGTTGTCGCTGCCGAAGCTATTTGGCGGAGGCCACAGCCGTGGGACAGCAGCATCTGTTGTGTCCGATGATTCCGACGCTAGCAGTCTTGTGACCCGCAAACATACTCAGCCCCATACGGCTGCACCCTCAGAGTCCCCATCTCGCCACCCCAACTCTCACAACTCGACAACGCACTTGTCTGCATCTGCTGCTGTGCCAGTTGTTATTATCACACAGGAGCAGCAGACACCAGGAAGGAGCGCTCGACCAGCGCCTGCTCCACCTGGCCTCACCTCGTGGGCTGCGCCAGTGAGCACGTCTCAACCTGACATTGGCCTTGTGAGACCAAGCCGGGATTTCTCTACAGCGTCTGTTGCTCCCAGCGGAGGTGCTCCAAGCGCCTCGTTCCTTGAGGGCGCAGCTGATATTCATTCATTAGAAACAACACTCACAGCGCCCCAACCCCTCACACCAGGTGGGGGTTTGTTTCGGGGAACGATCGCGTCTCGTCGCCAGCTGCGTCAACCCACTGTGGCGTTGGAAGAGCCTATGTGAGAGTGTTTCTTTGCATTCGCTTGTCGCGTGTTGGGGAGGAGTGTGAGTTCATCCACCACTACTGTTTGAAGAGTTTCTTCCAAGTCCAGTGAGTTTATCTCTGTGTACACATCATCACCGATTCTTTTGATCAGAGGCACTTCATCGCGTGATACCTCTATTCCTGGCACGTACCTTTTGTTTTCTTTCTTCGTGTTTCTCGATGCCACACACACAGGCTGAGCGCAGGTAGATCAATCGCTCTTTAGATCCTTTCCACAACTTTTGTAGCTCATCCTCACCGCCCATGTCGTCATCCGTCGTCGATACATCGATCGTCGCGTTCTTGAATTGGGCAAGACCCGGCACCCAGTCGTTTGATGAGTTCTGGGCGTGGGCAAACAGCAAGGCAGATCCCCGAGTGCAGTCTTGGCCTCTGCTGGACAATATCGCGCCGACGTTGTACATCACTGCTGCCTACCTCGTCTTTGTGATCCTTAGCCCGCTCTTCAAGAACTTCTACCGTCCCTTCCAGCTGAAGACCCTGATGATTTTGTATAACGCCCTCGTCATTGGCATCAACGTGTACATGCTGCAGGGGTTCGTGTTGGAGGCGTACCGCAACCGCTACATGCCCATCTGCAACCCCATCGACTTGTCGCCCAAAGGCACCATGACCGCTTGGTACATCTACGTGTACTACTTGTCCAAGGTGGTGGACTTCATGGACACGGTCATTATTGTGTTGCGTCAAAAGTTCGATCAACTTTCATTCCTGCACGTCTACCATCACTCCGCCATGTTCTTCATTTGGTGGATCGGCAGCAAGTGGGGCAACGGAGGAGATGCTATCTTTGGCCCCATGTGCAACTCCTTCATTCACATCGTGATGTACACCTACTACCTTGGCTCCGCGTTGAAGATCAACATTCCTGGGAAGAAATACTTGACAATGATGCAGATGGCGCAATTCTTTATTGTGGTCACTCACTCTGCGCTCATTATCATTTTAGATTGCCCCTTCCCTCACGTCTTTGAGTACGCGCAAGTGATCTTCTTGTGCACGTTGTTTGCGCTGTTCCTGAACTTTTACGTCAAGGCGTATCATGGGACGAAGAGACGAGTACGCGATGCTCCTCACTCGGCGTCTGGTGCGAGCGGTGCATCTCCACAGAGTGGCCGTCGCCGCGCAGCACCAAAGGAAGAGTAGAGTCTACGCCGCTAAATGCCGCTTCCTATTTGCGTGAATGCTCGGTATCCAATTTCTCCCTCTTCGCCAATGTGTGTGTGTCAACCCCACAACTTGTGAATCTTATCACAATTCAATAAGCAGATCTTTTTTTGTATCATTTGATGAAGTAGTGTAAGTTGGCCCATTGCCCGCCGCTCGCAGTCTTTTTCTTTTTTTTTCTTAGTTTTCAAGCGGCGAGGCGCATACAGGCCTAGGCTGGATAACACCAGATCCCAATAAAAACGCAGAAAAGAAAGCATCACTTTGTTCTTTGTCTTTAGATTTCCCGAAAGTTCATTTTCTTCATTTTATTTTCATTCATTTTTCACGCGTTCTTCGTCGACATTACGTTTCCCCTTTGCAAATGCAACGGTTTTCAGACCCCTTTCACTCTGCGCCTATCAGCTTAGGGCAGGGTATTACGTACCGAGGGGACCTGCGCAACGGCGCGTTGCACGGCATGGGCATTCTTCAAACTCCAGGAGGCACCTACGACGGTGCGTTTGTGAACAACATGAAACATGGGTGGGGTCGGTATACTTCCTCTTCAAGCGCCAACGCTTCAGGAACTATTGGACTCGTCGAGTACGAGGGGGAGTGGCACCTGGACCAACCGTCCGGTAAGTGCCTTGGGGCTGTATTCCGCACTGCTCCGCCATCCGCCACCACACGTCGCGCTGCTGCACAACCACAGTCCACAAATAGCGCAGCAGCCTCCTCAGACACGTTTGAATATTACGGCGGCATGTGCGTCAATGGTCGGCCCCATGGTGAGGGACGCCTTACGTACAAGGACGGCAAGGTCTACCAAGGGGAATTTTCCAATGGACAACGCCATGGGCGAGGATCGCTTCAGCACGTCAATGGGGATGTGTACGAGGGGGAGTTCGTTGAGGGAAAGTGCCACGGTGAGGCTCGAGAGACGACACTCAATGGTGCTCGGACGTTTGCCGGTACGTTTCGACAGGGAAAACGTGATCGAGGAAAAATGATTTTCGGTGACCTTGAGGGAAAGTGGTACGACGGAGAGTGGCAGCAGGATCGACCACATGGTCGCGGCACCCAGAAGCAACCAAATGGCGACTTGTACACTGGGTGGTTCGTCGAGGGGAAGTTTTGTGGATATGGCGAGTTTTATTACTCGGACACTGGCGCAACGTTCCGTGGTCCATTTCAGGACGGCCTTCCTCATGGTGAGGGGACCATTGACATCCCCAAAAAGCAAGCGAGCTTTCCGGCTCGATTCACAAACGGCAGACTGGACGCCTCTTCAGCGGAGTTGTACCGCCGGGAGGTGTCGAAAACGGACAAACTTACCACCAAAGCTACTGCACAACGACCACAGAGCAACGCGTTGGCGTTTGACAGTGATGAGGACGACAGCGGCAGCGATGCCGCCACTTCCCGACAACGATTGCCCACGGATAAGTTATCCATGTCGACCAGCAGCATGTTGTCGTCCTCAGTGAGAGAGTTTACACTGGCGGATGACGATTATGGCAACACGATGCTGCGTGCGGCGCAGGCTCAACACAAACAACAGCAGCGAGCGGCTGCGCAGGATGCTGCGGATACCTTGTGGCACCAAACCACTGCTGTGGAGCGATTCAAAGCGGACGGCACACCGGTGACGCCTCCACAGCAGTCCATGACCCCCCATGAAAAGATGCAGCAGACTATCCAAGAACGCCGCGCATACGACGCCGTTGTACACGAGCAAGAGGAAGCAAGACGAGCAGTGGCAGCGGCGAAGGAAGAGCGCCAACGAATCGTTGCGGATGCTGAGCGCAAGCAGAAGGAGAGTCTCGAAGAGGCCCAGCGCCAATCGAGCAGTGCGATGGCGGCAAAACGCGATGCAGACGAGCTTGCAAAGCGGCAACATTTAGAGGCCCAGGCATCGGCCGCAGCAGCTGCTCGCCGTTCACAAGAAGAGGCGCTCGCAGCGAAGAAAAAACAAGACGATGCCGCTGCTCAAGCGAAATCTGCGGCCGTCGCTGCAGAGGAGCTCCAGAGAAAGCAACAAGAGCTCATTGCTTCTGCCCGCAGACAGCAGCAAAATGACTTTGCCGCAGCAGAGGCAGCGAGGAAGAAGCATGAAGAGGAGCAGAGAAAGAAACATGACGAGGAGCAGGCCATGCGGCAAAAGCAATTGGATATGCTACAGCGCGCTGAGGAGGCAGCTGCTGCAAAGCCCAAGAGCAACAAAGCCGAAGTCCACCAAGTGCCGCCGGCCATTGTTGCAGCAACAGTCTCGCGACAGGAGCCTCCACCACTACGGAAGCCAAGCCCCAAGCAAGCCAAACCTCTGCCCCAAGCAACGACGAGCCCGCAGACAATGGCCACCTCAATACCAGCGCGCGTATCCACACCAATTGCTGACGAAGAGAAGAGGAGAGGCGCTGCGCAGGCAGAATCTCAACGAAAGGCGAATGACGCAGCAGCTCTTGATGCAAAGCGGAAGAGTGATGCCGCCGCTGCTCAAGCCCGACAGCAAGCCGATACCGCTGCTGCTGCTGCTGCTGCATCGTTTGCGAAACGGTTGAAGGATGATGCCGCCCTTGTTGGCACTCTTTCAGACCCAAAGACAGTCGCCTACGCCAACGGAGATGCATTCGAGGGGTGCGTGGGAAGCGTCTCTAAGAAGCCAGAGGGAAGGGGTCACTTTGACTTTGCCGATGGACGGACGTATGACGGCGACTTCCATCTTGGGCTCCGCCATGGAGCAGGTACATTGGCATCTCCGAATGGGGATAAGTACGAAGGAGGCTTCCTTGACGGCAAGCAGCACGGCAAAGGGCACACAATTTCCATGAACGGTACGAGGAAGTTCGATGGCATCTTTGATCAAGGCCGCAAGGTGTCGGGCAAGATGCAGTTCCTTGATCAGAATGGAAAATGGTACGATGGAACATGGGCAGACGAGAAGCCCCACGGGTACGGCACGCAACAACAGTCCAACGGCGATGTCTACACGGGTGAGTTTGTTGCGGGACGATACCACGGAAAGGGCGAGATGGACTATGCCAGCGACCATCGAATCTTGAGCGGCAATTTTGAGGGGGACAAACCACGAGGGCCGTGCCAGGTGGCGTATAAGGACGGAAAGGTGATGGAGCTGACATATGATGCCTCCACTGGCGCCCTGGTCGACAAAAAGGTGCTTAAGGAATCCCCCGCTGCTGTCGCTGCAGCTGCTACCGCCAAAGCAGAGAAGGAAGAAGCAGCACGCCAGCAGCAGCTTCTCCAACAGCAGCAGCAAGGTCCAGACTCGGAAGAGATTGCGGCGCTGGGTCGCACGATGATCAAATCCTCCAAAGAGGGTGAGGTCCCTGTGGTCTCTAGTGGCGATACGAGATGCCCCACTCCAGAAGCGCTCAAGGCACAAAAGTTTAAGCCTACGCCACCTGTGGTTGCTTCCACACCAACGATCAAGGCATTCAAACCAAAGCCCCCAGCAGAGTATCTTCCGGATGAAACACAGCTAGGGTTGAACGAAATCGTGCGCAATGATGTGGATCAGCGACTTCGTGGAAAATCTCGCATGGAGGCGGAGTCTGAAATGGAAGAAGAAACCTGGAAAACTGTTCAAGATCAACTGGACATCGAAGAGGAGTCCGGAAAACCAGCCGTGGCTGCAGGGATCGTGATCGCTGATGGCTTCTACAAAAAGTACAACTTCTCCGCCACGTCAGTCTACACAGGACTATTGAAACGCAATGGCATGCGAGAGGGGCCTGCGAAGTACGCCTGCAGCTCGTTTGTGTATCAAGGAATGTTTCTGAACGACAAGCGCCACGGGTACGGCGTCCTCAAAGCACACCCAAAAAGCAGTGCTCAGATCAAACTTTACCAAGGTAACTGGAAAGATGATAAGAAGGAGGACGTGCTTGCCCATGCCACCATCAGCGGTGGCGACGTTTACATTGGCGGGTTCCACGACAACATTTTCCATGGAGCGGGGCGATACCAGTATGCGGATGGGAAGGTTTACGAGGGGCAATATCAAAACGGTATTCGGCACGGCAAGGGTCGCTTGACCTTACCAAACGGCGACGTCTACGAGGGTGAATTCGTGAACGGTGCCATGACAGGAACATGCACGTGGGTCACGCAACAACAAACACGCGTATTTGTCGGTACAGTTCTCGATGGCAAGAAACAAGCAGGCCGCATTGTATTCCACGATCAAGGGGGAAAGTGTTTCGACGGTGCGTTTGTGAATGAAAAGCCGCACGGTCGAGGCGCCATGTTACTCTCCAACGGCGACGTGTACCGTGGCGATTTAGACCAAGGCGTTTTTCATGGCCAGGGGGTGTTGTATTACATTAGCGAAAACAAGTCGTACGTTGGCTCGTTTGTTCAGGGGAAGCCGCATGGGAAGGGGACGTTGCGGAACCACACCGATCCAACTCTTCATGCTGGAGGCGAGTGGACCAACGGAAAACGAGCCGCCGCGTGACATTGATTTGTGAACGGTACTTTTTCTGAGGAACGTTGAACATTGTCGTCTCTGTATAATGCTTAAAGACAATTGATGTGTTTCTTGACTGATCATTGGTCCCGCTTTGACTTTCGTTTTCGACGGACTTGAGAATAGTTAGGGTCCCTCACGAAGAAAGAGAACACCCATCGTCGCTAGCGAGTGGATCATCGCGCACGTCTCTCAACAACACACAAAATAAAAAGATTTATTTTTATCATCACGCAAGCAGAGCGCAACATGAGTGACGTTGCAAACCAGGACTTAGGAGCATCGAACAGCTCCATCACGGTGTGGACCGATGGTACATGTAAGGGGTGGATGTCCAAGTTCAGCATGGGCAAGAGCTTCTTCGGTGCATCCAACTGGAAGCGGCGTTACTTTGTCCTCGCCGCTCTTGGAGAAAGCGTAGGACTCGGATATTATGAAGACATGCGAGCAGAAAAATTAGTTGGGACTGTTCGACTCCATAGCGACACGACTCGTGTCATAGCGAACCCCTCCACGCTGGTGCACAAGCAGGCGACGGCAGCAGGGCAGGACATTTGCATCATTTTCATCAATCCTGAAGACAAGAAGGAGATGATGTTGCTTCTGCGCACCGAAAGTCGAGACGACCACGACCGTTGGATCGCAGCGCTCACTTTTCATTTTAAGATTATTGAAGCAGCGTAGCGATGTACACGAACGTTTAACACCTACAAAGATGCCGCAGAAACAAAAAGCAGATGTGTGCCCCCCTTCGAACGGTCTCTAAGACAGCATACATTAATGCACGCCAAAGTGTTGTACGTGTGTGCATTCTCTCAATATTTCTCTCACACATCGAGGCAGGAAACAGTTGAATACAACGCGAGCGGAATCTCGCATCTGCTGAAGGCCGACATAGCCTGGTGTTCTTTTCCTTTCCTACGTTATTTTTGTTTTATTTTTCGTCAATGATTTGTTTTCATTTTGGTCCAATGTGCCAGCGTTCCCTGCACTGCAATCTTCTCCCTTTCTGATACATCACTCAGCAGCGTCGAATACTTCAGTGGCGTACGAAAAGAAACGTTCCAATCAGTTTCTATAGTATCCCGCCACGTTGGCGCTCGATGCAACAAATGAGTACAAGCAACACAAAAGCAAAACTGGGGTTACTTGTTCCCTGTTGATCCAAAACTTTGGCCATGCGCACACCTCACTTCCCTCTCTCACTTTCTCTCTCTTTCAACAAAGTTAAAATTTTGTTTTCTCGTTGATGTTGCCTGTCTGCTCCGTGTTCCCCTTTCGTGCCCTCCTTCATTTGTGGAACCAGTCGGCAGTTTACACGAAGCAATCAATCAATAAAAAAAGTCAGCAATGCTTCCACTTTGGAACGGTAGTGTGATGAGTTTGTGCTTTCATGATTCTCTCCATTACCATATGATCTCCATCACGTTTTCACGTTTTTTTTCTTTGTTTTCTTTGTTTGTAGGTTTGCTCGTCGTTCTGTTTTGTGCTGCCTCGCCGCCTCGACGTATCTTTTTTTTGTACCACAAAAAGCATCCTTGGAAAATACAACACAAGTTCCACACCACTTTTGTTTTGGTGTGGTGGGGCTTGTCGAGATGTCGTCGATAAAAAAAAGAAATGTAGATGCCCCACTTTCCTTGAGTTCTTCATTGATTTTTTTTTTGTTTTGTTTGAACCCCCAAAGAGCGCTATTTTTCCCCCTCAAGATTTTAGTTTCATGTTTTGCCTCGCTCACTCATTTTTTTTTTTCCTTTTGGTTTCTAGTTCGCGTGTGATAGTCACGCCTCAAACACAGGGCAGTTCTTTTTCTTACGTGTCTTTTTGTCCTGTTCATGGCTCCCCGTGTCTTTGGTGAACCCCCTCGACTCTCTCTCTCACTCACAGTTGTTTTTCTCCCCTTTTTTTTTTTTTTTGCTCGCCCCCCTTCTTTTTGTTTGTTTGTTCGTCTGTTTCCCGCTTCGTCTCTCTTTTTCTTAGTTTTCTCCTTTTTGTGAAGAGCAGAGCAAAGATAAAAAAGTGTTTCACGTTGCAACGCCTCAACCTTGCCCACCCCCACCCCCCTCAAGTCCTCCCTTTGTGATAAACTCGTCAAAAGCTCAGAAGAGTGTAGTGCAGTCGGAGGCGTTACTTCCACACAGTGTTCTTTTTTTTCTCGCATCTCGCGCCTCCAAAAGTATTACCCACTTCGCCACATTTTGAAAGCTTGATTTTTCACTTCCTTGAAGATTATCTGTTTTCCTCCCGCTTTTCCAACAAATACCAGCACACAGAGCACACACATAACTCTTATGTCTGAAGCTCCACTACATAACTCGAGTGCAACGACGGCTACAGTGCCGCCAAGGCTTGTTGTCTTCCTGACGTACCGCACAGCTCTAGACGCGGCGTCCATTGATCGCATCAACTTCGAGGGGTGGAAGGAAGTGCTGGACGCGTTTGGATATGCATCGCTCACACTCCACAAGTGCAAAGAGGAATTAGCTCTCAAGTCCCCGCATGAAGTCATGACCTCACTGTGCCCATTTACAACAAAAGCGGAGTGGGGGCCGTTGCTGAACAAACGCGATGTGCGACTAGATCGTGACGTGAAGGAGTTGTGCTTTGCTGAAGTGATGCCTATTGCCGGCATCAAAGAGTTTTTAATTGATTGCTCCAAACACGCCCAGACCACTGTCGTCTTGCTGTCGCCGTTTCGCGAAACCGTCGCTCGGGCGCTGCTGGACACCGCAGAGCTTTCGGGATTTGTAGATGTTGTGCACAATTACACGGAGCAAGAGTTTGGGATATTGGAAGCGTGTGAGCGGCTGTGCATGCGCCCACCTCAGATCCCATCAACACTTCGACACAAGTGGGAAGCAGAAGATGAAGCGCGGAAGGCTGAGCAGCAGCTGGCGGAGGCGGAGGAGGTGGTGGACGATAAGGTAGAAGAAGAGGAACATAGCCAAACAGGCAACGCTGCAACAAACGTGCCATCGTCGTCGCAAGAAGGGGATCAAAGCAACAACGCTCAGCGGGATTGCTTTTTGGTGATTGGCTCGGACGTGGACACGATCAGGCACGCGGCAGCGTTTGGTGTGCCTTCCATCGTCATCTCCAGTAACTTGAACGACGAAGAAGAAGAGATGAGTGTGTCATCCCATGACGAGGCCAGCTTACTCAGTGCAGGCGCACGGTTTGTTGTCCCAACCTACACATCGCTGAAGTTTGAATATTTGCCATTACAGTAGTTGTTCACACACAATCGCTCAGGGGCAACCACACACATGATGAATCAAGGCTGCCGCGGCTAACAAACTTCAGTTTTGTTTCTCAAGAAAAGAAAGTAGTGAAAACAGACAAGATTTATCAATCACACTGGTTGTATGGCTCAAGCGAACATCACCAAATGAAGGGAGTTCGGCTACAAGGGCGAAGCCTTGCGTGGTCCGCAGTACCCCGGCGTGCTGCCAACCTTCAAGGTGACGCTCGAGCAACAGATGCCAACAGACACTCTCGTGCTGTGCTGGCGCTTCTTGCTCTTCTTGGAGTGTTGTGCTGCCTTGTCCTCGTCTTTGGCGTTTTGGGTCCGATGGCACTCGGATCTGCGCCTCTGCTCGTTGTTCCGATTACATTTACCGAAAGTCAGGTGTCTCAATCCTTGGAGATGCATGCTCCATCGCTAATGTTTCGAGCATTGAGCAGTATTGTCAAAGAGTTCAGAACTTCGACGTCGATGCCTGCCGAAAGGAATGTAAAAGGCCTACAGTCTCAACCTGCTGGCGCCATTTGTGTGATCTATCCTCGAGAAGGCAGCACGTTGTCGTTGTTTTCTGCCGATGTGATGCTCCTCCAAAAGAGAAACAGCACCTCTCCGCTGGTAATTTTAGGAGGGTGCAATGCGACGAAAATGCCAGCAAACGATCGCCACATCCATTGCTTTTGGCACGTACGGCGCGGGTACATCCCCGTGGCGCCGCTCGAAGACATACTTTCCCTCGTGGATGGACGAACGCAAGTTGCGTGGCACAACACAACCGTGTGGCTTGCAGCCTCCGTTCCTAATTTATTTGATGTTTGGAATGACATTCTCTTGCCCCTTGGCGCAGCAACAGGGGCGCTGGTTCGTCCTGGCGATGTGCTTCGCGTGATTGCAATATCGGAAGACACGAAACGGCAGCAGCAGTGCTTCAGGAATGCCTCGCGACCAAAGACGGGTCACAACAACTGCACTTCACCTAATGATCAGAGGCCGTCCATCAACAGCAAGCCGTCCATCTCCAGAGTGCTTCAAAACACGCTGTCTTATTGGCTGCATGGTGTTGCCGAGGATGCTGAGCTTATCACCGGGAACACAGTGACCATTCCATATCTCACGCAGGATCTGACGTCGCCAACCGCTGTTGCCGAGCAGCCCATCAGCAGCAATCATACTGTGGTCCACTGTTTTCGCTCATCGCAGTGGCTCAATGCTTCTGCCGTGCAAAGTGCCTCCAAGGGTCATCGTATTGTGAGTGGGGACGTCCTTCGACAACAAATCTCAGCTGCAACGAAAGAAAGATTAGCTGCCCATTGGGGTCTTACGCCATATCAACGGCCGATTCAAAGTGCGGCGGACGCATCCTTTGTGATACGAGGTGGTAGTTGGAAGGAGATGATTGCCTCATGGATACTTCCGTCAATGGCTGTTCCCTCTGACCACGCGCTGCGTCAAGGGGTTTGGCAACACGCATCCTCGTCGACCAGCTGGGGCGGCAGATTGGGTGGTTGCACGCCACGGTTGCTGCTGATTCTGCGGAATAAAACACGACGCGTTGCGGACGGTGAACGGATTGCTCTCGCTGCTCGGACAGCGGGCTTCGACACTGCAATCCTCGTGGCTGAGAATGCCACAGCGTTGGCACAAGCACACGCCGCTCGCCATGCGGACGTGCTCGTTGCGGTTCATGGCCAAGGACTCACGTGGATGGTTATGATGGATGGCGTCTCGATACCTCGATGCCGCTTTGTGCTGGAGCTGCGGCACTACGGCCGTAAGTTGAAAGGTGTGCACAATGTGTACGAGCTGCTTGCTGCTGATCAACATCTGCGCTATTTAGGCATCCCACCCGATGACGTCTCTTTCGATGCCGACCTGCTGCCATCATGGAGAGTGTCGAGGGCAAAGTTACGGCTTGCACGGAGAACATTCCCGCAGACGCTGCCTGAATTCAACGCGCAGATCCTTCACTACGACTTAGACAACATGTTGCGTGTGTTGCAACACGTCTATCGTCAAGTCGCCGAGTGTGTGTGCCTTCGACTGCCGCCGCCACTCATGGCAGCTGCGTGGGAGAACGAGTACAGTGGCATTGTGCATTAAGTGTTTGCAAAACGCTTTTTTTTCTTGTACGCACCACACTGGTTCTTTTCATTTCGCAAAGATTTTGCATTCTTTTTTCTCACTCATAAAAGTAGGGTTTGGATGGCTGCTGTCAACCACGCACCGTGTGCGTTGGATGCTTCCCTCTGGAGGGAATGTTTAAAGACCTTCGATTATTCCCCTGAGAAGCCCCAAGGTGCCTGCGAGAAGCAGCGAGGGAGCTACTACGCGTGCATGAAGGACTGGAGAGGCAAGACCGGAGTGGCGTACAGTGCCAAAGACTTCCAGACGACTGATAAGTGCAGCAAAGAGGCCGAAACGTTCCACACGTGTATGATGAGCGGCATGTTTGAAATCGCTAACTGTAAGAGCGCGATGCTGCGGCTTAAGGCCTGCGGGTACCGCAATGACGAGTCCATTCGTAAGGCGCTGGCCGACGATGAGGAGGTCTTGGCGTATGTGGCGCAACAAGATTTGAAGCAACGTCGCCACTGGTGGGATAAGATTATTGGCAAGGCGTAGTGTGATACGGTGCCTCGCCCTCGCCCACAAAGAAAAAAAAAATACTCCCTCGACATTCTGACGTTTTTGTGTTGGGGTTTAGGTTCCTTGAACGATTTTAATCTGTCGCGTTTTGTGTTTGTTCTTCTAAGAGAATAGGAACTTTTTATCACATAGATATTGATACGTATGTTGACAGTGGATAGCAAGGTTTTGGCTGCGCGTAGCGCGGCGGCCATGATGGTAGTTCTCTACATGTACCTTCTCAGCACATTTTCAACCAACAACAACACGCGTAGCTCAAACGGTGATCTGTTAAGCAGATCAACATCAACCGAGACGCTGACGGCCCACGGCGACGAGAGCATCGTGATGGATAACATTAGCCATAGCAACAGAAATACTTCTACTCTGCATGCCCCCTATGGAGCTGCACAACTATTAGATGATCCGCAACCTCGAGGAGTTGCAGAGGAATCGTCACACGATGATTCCCTCAGCAGCGTCGTAGCAGCGTCGCCAGCACATTTTCAACCAACAACAACACGCGTAGCTCAAACGGTGATCTGTTAAGCAGATCTACATCAACCGAGACGCTGACGGCCCACGGCGACGAGAGCATCGTGATGGATAACATTAGCCATAGCAACAGAAATACTTCTACTCTGCATGCCCCCTATGGAGCTGCACAACTATTAGATGATCCGCAACCTCGAGGAGTTGCAGAGGAATCGTCACACGATGATTCCCTCAGCAGCGTCGTAGCAGCGTCGCTCTCAGATTCTACAAGTAGTGCACCTGCGAAGCCCTCTAGTGGAAGGTATGCCGCACGTATTGTCAACCACTCACACGAATTCTATGCCGCCTGTGTTGACTACGACACCACTCACAGGTTAAGGAAGTGGTCACTAGGTGCTGGGAATCGGATGCCCTATACCGGCGTGAACGCAAATGGAGACGAGCTCTTGTGCATGAGAGGCCGTCAGCTGTTCCACCTCAACAACAGCGCAGAGTATCGTTGGGTGCAAGTCTCAAGCGGAAACCACAAGAATCCACACCTACCCCCTCTTACGATACGCCCATTGTCGCAGGATGCTCTCTTGTCAGCGGAAAAGGCGGGCAGGGTGCGTTATCATGCGCACACGGCCGTCGTCGCGACAGCTCTCTTGAGCATGTATCATTTGCTCAACGATTTTCTTGTTCCTCTTCACGCAACTCTGCGTCTCCTTTTCCGCAACGCCACGTTTGCTCCGCCTATTCAACAAGGCTCGCTGGAGGTTGTTCTGATGTACCTGGATGGACAGAGTAGAGGGTACAGTAGCGATGCGGCCACGATTGCATTTGCAAACTCGATGGTGCCTGCCGACGGTGGCTCGCTGCGCTTGCTGATCCACCCGCAGAAAGCCGACGCCGAGACGACGTTACACTGCTACTGCAGGGGATTGTTGATGCCGGGTGTTGCGCTTGTGTCCATGGGGCCATCAACGAGACTCATTGAGGGCGACACACTGCGACGTGCTGGGACGAAGCACATCAAGGAAAAGTTGAATGCACAATTCGGATTCGCTGCGTACGGCACGATGGATCCTCCATCCTCGCAATGGCGAGATTATGGCCTGTGGAACACAACGACGACAACAGCGACCTCCTCCGAACATGCCGCACCTCGATTGCTGTTTCTCCTCCGTAATAAAACCAGAATCATCGGCAATCCGGACGAGATTGCGCGCATTGCCAGTGCCGTCGGCTTTGATGTCGAAGTGATGACGCCAGAGCACGAAACGGTCGAGCGTCAAGCCCGCGCTGCGAGGTACGCCCATGTGGTGATGGCCATTCACGGCCAAGCATTGACGTGGATGATGATGATGGACTCTGTCGTTGCTACGCACTGCCGTCAAGTGGTAGAGCTGCGGCACTACGGCCGTAAACTGCGTAGAGTGCACAATGTGTACGAGCTAGTTGCCGCGGACAACTACGTCATGTACCGCACCGTTGGCGCAGTGGACGCGGTGTTTGACCCGAAGTACGTCAGTAGCCAGACTGCGGAGAAGGCGTTGCTCATGCGGAAACCGTTTCCGCATCGCTATCGTGGGTTTTCATGGCAGACGGCGTTTTACTCTGCGCATGAAGTGCGCCATGTTCTCCGCAAGGCGTTTGACCATGCGCGCACGTGCGAGCAGCTTCGAGGGAAGAAGTACACGCTGACTGCTCACGATATCGGCAAGAGTGATCTCGCTTGGGGACGATGACGACCTTGCGAAAAACGGCGACCGAGCTTCTCCTTTCATCATACGCCGCTTTTTTTGCCACGCACTGACAAAAAGGAGTACCTTGACAACAACTTTACTTTATCCGTTGTTTTGCCTTCTGCTTTTTCATGCAAAGTTTCATAGAGTAGTAGCATATCACGTTTTCGATGCGAACACACAACGACATTACAAATCATGCGAGCTACCAGGAGGACAATCAGCTGCCGCAGCCTGCTGATGATGGCTGCGCAAGTCTCTTTACTGCCAGAGGGGCATTCATTGTGATTGTGTGCTTTTCACTAGGCTTGTTAGTACCAACGGTGTGGATGCATATGAATGCGACAAGCTACGTTCATCATCATGCTGTTGCTACTGGTAATCGTAACAGCAGCACCACGACGGAGGTTCTGTCAGAGAACAGCCGCGCCGCTGCCTCTTCAAGCGCCCCACTTGACGTTCCTGTAGCCTCATCAATATCGCCTCCTCATCCAACGCACGTCAGTGTCACCGCTCCGACCCAGTCGACAACGCCTGCTACAAAAACTAGTAAGTCTCCAACGACATCATCGCCGCCTGAATCGCTAAAGCAGTTTGTAGCAGACTGCAGCCGCACGGACACGGGCGTGCTTCCGAAATGGAGCACCAACGCCGTGCTGCACGATGTGTACCTTACGCGTGGACAGCAACTGTTTTGCACGCAAGGAAAACAGCTTTTCTGGGACGCGCCTGGGGAGGGCAACTGGGCGCTAGCGCGTGGCGACGCGAAGATGTATCCAATTCAAGACGCGGCGTGGTACCACAATGAAAGCACTCACCTAGTCCTCCACCCACGAGTTGCTGTGGTCACGACGACGCTCCTCAGCATGTATCACATGCTAAATGACTTTGTCCTACCATGGCCGCTGGTCCTCGAGCAGATTATCAAGCGAAAATCCCCAAAATTTCCCTCGCCCCCTGGCGACACCTCCTGGCTCAACAAGTTGCCGTTGGACTACATTCTGCTGCATGTGGATGGGTCGTTGCGCGGGACCGGCAATGACGACGTTGCCCTTATGGTATTGTCTACTTTGTTGCCCAATGACGGTGAGCTGAGGAAGTTAATTTATGATAACACCGCGCGAGACGCTAGTGTGCACTGCTACTGCAGAGCCATGCTGCAGATGCCAACCTTTCTGATCACGTACCCAAAGCTAGCGACGACGATGATTGTCGATGGCGACTTTGAGCGGCGCCGTTGGACAGAACACATGAAAAGTGCCATCAACCGTAAGTTTGGATTCCTTCCGTATGGGACATATCCCATTCCTGATTCCGCAGTGAAATCATTGTGGACCGCAAAAGACCTTCCTCCACTCCCCACGATGCCTGCTGCGACGAATAATACAAGCGACCAGCTGCCTCTGACGATGAAACCATCAACCACAACGATACGACCGCGGCTTGTCGTGTACCTTCGCACCACCACGCGGCTCATTTGGAGGGTCGACGAGATGATTGCCATGGCGAAGGCGGTAGGGTTCGATGTCCTTGTGCTGTTCCCTGAACGGTACAACCTCACGGTGCAGGCAACGTCTGCTCGGTACGCAGACGTGGTCATGGCCATCCACGGCGCTGCACTCACGTGGATTGCGCTGCTCGACACACGCGGTCGATTTTCGCACTGCAGGGAGGTGATTGAACTGTGCCACTATGGCAGGCCCTTCAAGCGTGTGCACAACGTCTATGAAGTACTAGCGGCAGATAATCAGCTGTGGTACACACGACTAGCACCCACTGGAGTGCTGTTCGACGCTAACGTGATTCCGGGCAAGTATCAACGTCAAGAGAAGAAACTTCTGAATAAGAAATCGTTTCCCCATGAGCTTCTTGGGTTCCGATATCAAACTGCAGTGTACGACATGCCAACAATTGCAAGAGCGCTGCAAAGCTCTTTTGATAGAGTATCATCGTGCCTTCGAGATCAGAAGCCGATCTCACGGAGTTTACTTCCAAAAGACGGACAACCAGTGTGGAAGTTATCCTAGCTAGCAGCGTGATGTTCATTACGTGACATCATGTGACTGGGCGTGTGTATGCTGTGACCCCACTAGTGTTTGTGTCAATCAACGAAGGGAAATTGATCATACCCGTTGAATCAAGGAAAATTGCTAAAACAAGAAGGTCGTTCGAGAAATCAAGTCGTAATAATCTTACCGGCCCCCTTCAACATTGTTTGACCAAGTGCCGCACGCGCTGCTCCCTACGCTGTGTGTGTCGCCGCTTTGCGCCGTCTGAAGGTTCCATCGTATTGAGAGGAACGAGAGCTCAAAGGACACAGGGTCATGTGCTTTGATAGATCTTCTTCTGTTCGAACTCTTGAGGAGTTTCACTTTTTTTTTGTAACTGTCGTTTGTGTTAGTTGTCCTCTTTTATCGTCGTGCTGTTAGTGTCTGCGTTGCTTTTCTTCGATTTATTATGGTTTCCTTTTGTGTTTTTATCCTTGCTGTAAAATAGCTTCCTGCGCGATCTCAAATGAAGTTCCTCGTCTTTGGACACAAGGGTTGGATTGGTGGTCAAGTGATTGCCCACATCCAGTCTCTGGGCCACGAGGCCATTGGCGCCGATAGCCGCGCTGAGAACGAGAAGGACGTCGAGGACAACATCACCCGTGTGAACCCTGATCGCGTTATCAGCTTGATCGGCCGCACCCGTGGTGGAGAGTTCCTCACCATCGACTACCTTGAGCAGAAGGGCAAGCTGGTGGAGAACATGCGTGATAACCTCTGGGGCCCGATGGTGCTCGCTGCGCTTTGCAAAAAGCACAACGTTCACTTCACCTACCTTGGCACTGGTTGCGTCTTCCACTACGACAACGACATGTTCCAGCTAGGCAACGGTAACGGCTTCAAGGAGTCCGACATCCCCAACTTCTTCGGCTCTAGCTACAGCACCGTGAAGGGATACACCGACCGCATGATGCACCTGCTCTTCAACGAGTCCGCCCTGAACTGCCGCATTCGCATGCCCATCACCCCCGATAACAGCCCCTACAACTTCATCACGAAGATCGCCGGCTACTCCAAGGTCATCAACGTCCCCAACTCCATGACAGTGCTGCCCGAGCTCATCCCTGTGTTCATTGACTTGTCCATCAACAAGACAACCGGCACCATCAACCTCACCAACCCCGGTGCCATTAGCCACAACGAAGTCCTCGCCCTCTATCAGCAATACGTCGACCCCTCTTTCAAGTGGGAGAACTTTACCATTGAGGAGCAGGACAAGATTCTCCTTGGTGCCCGGAGCAACAACTTGCTTGACTCCCAGCGTCTGCAGGAGCTGTACCCCAACGTCGATGACATTCACACCGCGGTCGCCAAGGTCTGCCAGAAGATGAAGGAAGCTCACCCCGACGGTATCGTCAAGAAGAAGTAAAAAAAAAAAAATGCCCTCTACCAGCAATACGTTGACCCCTCCTTTAAGTGGGAGAACTTCACCATTGAGGAGCAGGATAAGATTCTCCTCGGTGCCCGCAGCAACAACCTGCTCGACACCCAGCGCCTGCAGGAGCTGTACCCTAACGTCGATGACATTCACACTGCTGTCGCCAAGATCTGCCAGAAGATCAAGGAAGCTCACCCCGACGGTATCGTCAAGAAGAAGTAAAGAGAGGAGTGTCTCTCTTTGCTTTTTGATGCTCCTTTGTGACGTAACGTGCACTGTGTAAATGTGTTCTCTGTTTGTGCGATACAATTGATGGGACAAAAAATGGACGAGACGGAAGCAGTGGGCGGGAGAGATGATTCTTTTTCTCGTCATATTCTTCTCCAACGAGATTATTTGGAGGTTGCAAAGTCATGCGACGGTTTCGTTGCGTGAAACTCTGCTACGCACAAAAAAAAAAATACCTATGCAGCACTTTTGCCTTATCTATTTTGCATCGATCATATCTTTACCATGTTTCCCTTTCATTTCTTGGTTGCAGCGTATTCGCGGGAGGAAAAAGGAGAAGTGCGCATCGTCTGATTGCTGAACAGAAAGGATCCTAGCGATGTCACGATTTCTTTTTTGCAAAGATGCCGTGTGGATGGAAGACAGCGCGGCTGACTTCTGCATGAACCCAAAGTGCAAAATGAAGTTTAGCGTGCTGCCAGGAAGGCACAAGCATCATTGCAGGTGGTGCGGCAAGATATTTTGTGAGTCCTGTGCGCCACTTGTTCCCGTCGTCAACGGCACGCCATATCTTAAAAAAGAGCGCCTGAAGGAGGCAAGAAGATGCAACAGTTGTCGGGTGCCACTCATTCTTCGATCGTACACAGAAACTGTAGGCGGTCCTTTGCAAGCAAATCCTGCTGATCTCATCATGTCGTTTTTGGACAATACGTCAAAGAACGCCCTGTTGCAATCCTGCGCTGCGCTCCTCCATCAATTTCACGCAGAGGGCATTCGTTACCTGCGCACCATGCAAGAGAGGTACCCAACCCTCTTCGACGGAGCACAGGTGGGGAAGGGTGCGTGTGGGACAGTGTACAAGGTCGAGGACCGTCAACGGAACAACAACCGCGTGGCCGTCAAGGTGGTGACGAAGTCCACTGTACTATCGCACGCCATGTGGAGAAAGTTGCAAGCAGAAATTGAAATTATGATGCATAGCAATCACCGAAATGTTGCCGCGCTGTTAGAAGTGTTTCAAACTCCCACAAGCTTAGTGATGGTCATCGAGGCAGGGGAGGGTGGGTCGCTCAAACATTGCATGGATGTTGTCAGGAAAAGGAAGTGGCCCGCAGAAGCATTTGTCGCGCATGTCATCCAACAAGTGGCCGAGGGGCTCGAGTACCTCTTCCATGAACGAAACATCATTCATCGAGATATTAAGCAGGACAACATCGTGCTGACCAAAGACTACAGCAGAGCCATGATTATTGACTTTGGGCTGGCAGAGTACGCGTTGAGCGACGAGCAGACATACGTTCCTTGCGGCACGATGGGATTCGCCTCCCCTGAGAATATTCTCGCTGTGGTGGAGAGGAAAGCAAAATTCCCTGCGCCGCGGCTTACCATGCACCTGGCTGATATGTTTAGCGTAGGCGTCGTCGCGTACATGTTGCTGAGCGGGCAGAAGCCTCTGAGAGGGACTCGATTTGTAGATCTTCACCAAGAAGTGAAACGTGGTATTCGGTGTTGCGGCCCAAAGTGGGATAACGTCATCTCTGAGAACACCAAGTCGATGCTAAACCACTTGCTCCACGTTGTCACCGAGAAGCGCGCGACGCCTAGAGATGTAGCAGGCCACGCCATGATACTAGAATCTGTCCCTCAGATTACCTCAATGTTAGCAGAGAGGAAGAATGACTTGGATCACTTAGATAAGGTGGAGGGAGATGAATGGATCTTTGTGATTGAGGACCCTCCCATCGCCTACGAGGAGGATTTCGATACCGTCGGCAGAACCAGAAGAGGGCAGTCTTCGATGGGATCACCACGAGGCTCATCGAAGAAGCTCGGTAGCACGATAGGAGGAGGCTCACCGACAGTTAGTGCATAAATGATGTGAAAGGGAATGTGTTGCGAAAACGACATTGGCGTCGTGCCAACACATAGCACGCAGGCGCATATGCTGCGTCGACGAGGACTCATGATGAATTCCTTTTACTTTGGTATCGTCAATCCGATGTTGCAAACAAACAAACGAAGTAGATCATGACGTTTCATTTTGTTTCTTTGTTGTTTCGTTCAATCGCTTTTTTTTTTTTTTTCAGGAGAGCGATCCATTGCGGCGTAGTACCACTAGCAGTCAGTCAATTGGGCACAACTTTCTTTTTTGTTGCCTCCTCGGTGTGCCCAGTTAAGTATGGACACCCTTCTGTATCCTTGCGTAAGGTGGGTTCCCGACAGCGAAGTGGATAGCTGCACCAAATGTTCGAGCAAGTTCCAAAAATTGAGTTTTAAGTCGAAGCACCATTGCAGGCATTGCGGAAAGATTTACTGTGACAAGTGTGCCCCTCTTCAGCCCCTTCCTAACGGGACTCCCTGGATGAAGTACAACATGACCCAGGCAAGGAAGTGCAACGCCTGCCAACTCCCCCGTATCTTCCAAGCGCACCGGTTCTACGGCGAGAACACGCGATTAGACGGCGGCATCGTAGAACTGATCATGTCGTTCCTTGATGATCGATCGGTGGCCAGACTTCAGCAAAGCTGCGCCACGATGCTGCGTCAATTCCCAGTGCCCAACGTCCCGTACTTTGAGTCTCTTCAAGCAAGGTTTCCCACGTTATTTGCAGGGGCTCAGATTGGGCGTGGTGCGTGCGGCACCGTCTACAAAGTCGAAGACTGGGACGGATCCAAAGTTGCCGTCAAGGTGGTGGAGAAGGCTCGCGTGTACTCCTACTATGGGTGGAGGAAATTGTTCGGTGAGATTGAAATCATGCGAGGCAACGAACACGTGAACGTGTCGCGTATTTTAGAAGTGTTTCAGACGGCTAGCCACCTTGCTATCATCATGGAGCTGGGCGAGGGGGGTTCGTTGAAGCGTGCGTACGAAGTGGTCAGGAAAAAGCACTACGACATGGAAGTCTTCACGGCCAACGTGGTGGGGCAAGTGGCAGCTGGGCTGGACTACTTGTATCACACAAGGAAGATCGTTCACCGTGATATCAAGCACGATAACATTGTATTGAGTAAGGATTACAGTCGCGTCATGATTATTGACTTTGGCCTTGCCGAGTGGGTGCGGGACGACTACAAGCAGAAGTACGTCCCTTGCGGAACGATGGGCTTCGCCTCCCCAGAGAATATCCAGGCTGTTGTGGAAAGGAAAACCGTATTCCAAGCCAATGGCTATGCGATGCATGAGTCGGACTTGTTTAGCTTGGGCGTTGTGGCGTTTATGCTTCTCTCTGGATCAAAGCCGCTTCGCGGTCAGAGGTTCACAGAGCAACATGCTGAAGTCCGCCGTGGACTTCGCTGCTCAGGTCCTCGATGGCAGCACGTGTCGGACAGAGCAAAACATATCATTGAGTGGCTCCTCGTAGGCCCCACCATCCAACGAGCCACAGCAGCAGACGTTGTCCAACATCCCTGGGTACTTGACAGCATTCATAAATTCTCAGCGATCGAGTCGGATAGAATAGGAGAGATTGAGCTAGAGGACAGAATGGAGGGAGATGAGTGGGTGTTTGTGGCCAACCAAATGCGCATTACGGAAGAGTGGAAGATGATCGAGGAGGACGAGTGGTGCGACGATGCAGCGAGCACACCGCCTGGCGATGCGGACCCTTCCACCCCTGGTGGTCGCACCCCTGGTGGTGGTCGCACTCCAAGGCATTAGTACTACGAATTACTACTTAGTAGTGCTGCGCAGTGCTGGAACACTTTTTACATCGTTTGATGTTTTTGTTGTGGGCTGCGTTTTTGATCCACGCTCGTTACTTTGTGTTTCTTTGTGTCGACGAAGTGGGTTTGCTGTCGCAGCTGCTTTGTGAAAGGATTTGTGATTCGCCCAAATGAAGAGGACGAGAGTGCAGTGCATTATACTTTGAATCCACGAAACAACTCTTTCCATTTATTATTCTGTGGGACGTAGATGTTCGAGTCATTGGTTCGTTCTCTTTTTTTATTTTTTTATTTTGCACTTGTGTGCGTAGCGAAGACGATGATGCCCTCGCGTCGCTCTGCATCAACAGACCGCAGCAAGACTCCAGGACTATCTGAGGGCAATGGAGGCTACCGATCAAGCTCTTCACTCAGCTCATCGAGTGCACTTGCCCTGCAGCCTCCCCCTAATCCATACCAACGCATCCTCCAGCGCCTTGAAGGTGAGGAGAAAAAACTCCGCAAGCAGCTAGCAAGTGTTTCAATGCACCCCAATGTCCTTATAAAATTCTGTGCATCATGCATCGACGTGTCAGCAGCACTTCTGGCAGAAGTGCACACATCGTCCCCCCATCATTCGCACGTTTCCAGTGGTGGTGGTGGTGCAGATAGTCGCAGGAATACGACACTATCAGCCTACGCCAATAATGCGCTTTCCACCGCCCACTTGATTGCGTGCCGAGTGGAGGGCCTCCTGCGGCACGGCACACATGATCGGCGACGGTACAATTCAGAGGATTTTCTTAACCTGTGCCGTGATTTTGTGTATGAGGCTCCAAAGGAGCAACACGCGCTTGTAGAGTTGTCTCGAAGAAAAGTTCTCAGTCGAACGTTCCAGTTGATTGCTAGAATTTGTGCTGCGTCTGGGCATCACGCGGAACAGCCTACGCCAATAATGCGCTTTCCACCGCCCACATGATTGCGTGCCGAGTTGAGGGCCTCCTTCGGCACGGCACACATGATCGGCGACGGTACAATTCAGAGGATTTTCTTAACCTGTGTCGTGATTTTGTGTATGAGGCCCCAAAGGAGCAACACGCGCTTGTAGAGTTGTCTCGAAGAAAAGTACTCAGTCGAACGTTCCAGTTGATTGCTAGAATTTGTGCTGCGTCTGGGCATCACGCGGAAAGTCAGTCTGCATTCGAGGACAGTTGGGCAGTGTCCCAACAAAGTAGCGCCACGTGTGATGTCGCCTCATTGATCAATTACCTTTCCGTGTGCCAAGAACACAAAGACGCGGGACGAACATTGTGGTTGGCCTCCGATGCTGTGTGGCTGGCGCGTAGGGCGGTGCAGACTACGATCCATGAGGTGGAGGTGCTGCTGCGTCGCGGTGCTCCAAGCGAGCGGGAGGCGGCCCTCGCCAGACGGCGTGAATACGGACGCATGCTGGTCACGGCAATGGTGCGACAAGCGAATTCCGCCATGACATTAACGAGAGCCCAAAGGGCGTCGTTAAGGCCCACTGCCTATGATGAGTGGCGAAGCCATCGCACTACGTTGCTATTCTTTGCATTGTCGAGAGTTGCTGCGGAAGAGCTCGACGAGCAACAAGATGCCCAGTTGCATGCGATGGTGCAAGATTCTGTGGATGGTTGGTCTCGTTGTTTGATGCTTTGGGGCTCTTCTGAATCCCCGGCCCACAGCATGACGCCGAAGGATCGATGGACGTATCAGGCGTACCAAAGCAGGCAGTACGCAGCGGTGAACATGGACACGGAGTGGCGCAGTGCGATGAATGTAAATCACACAATCGACAACAGCAACGGCAGCATGTCCGCCGCATTCGGCCGTGACGACTACGCAGACGACTCCGCGACGCCTACACTTCAGATGATAGAGGCGCGGTATCCTTTCAGCTTAGGGATAGAACTCGTGATTGTGGCAGGTCGTGGTAAGTCAACATTCGATCTTCTGCCGCCGCCATCGAAGCGCGCGTCGCTCTCACAAAACCAGGAGGTCGTCGCCTCAACGACGGCGCCTCAACCACCACAAAGGGTGGCTAGCAGTGCTCGTGATGATGAATTTGTAAACCTTGACGAGAACTACAATCACATCGGTGCGCCACAGCATCACCTTCATCATGCACCAACAGTCGAAGGGCGTGGCGACGCTACTGTCCCGATGCCTCGTGTGGCAATGCGTTCCTTGCGCAACGTAAAGCAGACAATAGACACTGCTCCTCCCAACTTACAACAAGAAGACACTCACGCTGCAGCAGCTAGGCGGACGCAAAGCAGTGCTGCCCTTCGTGCCTTCACCGATCGTGCGTTTGATTTGTTACATCAGTATCGGCTTCCAATCGCCACCACCACCACCAACGTTGGCAGTGACGATGCAGCGGCCAAGAGTACCGAAGACGAGTCCTTGCCAGCCGAGTCCCGCGGTCCGAGTCCCCTCCCACCACCACAGCCAGTGGCGCCTATTCGCCAGTCACATAAAAATGGACACGGCATTGGACCACTGTCGTCGGTCAACAGTAGCTCTGCACAGTCTATCTCCTCGTCATTTCTTCTGCACAGCGAGCCTCTTGATGTGGCGCCAATGCCGTTTGTGCGAGCAGAGGAGTCCGTCAGCAGAGATCTATTCCGCGCTGGAACGTCTGTTTCCCCAGATCCCATGCCGATCACGTTAGCGATCCCAATCGCTGCGGCACCATCGCCAGCATCGGCACTCCCTCGGCGCCGGGGCGCCCCTGGCAGTGGGGGTAGGTAACCTCACTGCTTGCTGAATCTTTCTTACACCTTATGGTGTGTGTTCCTCTCTCTCTTTTTGATTGTTAGAGTCATCCACTACGCTTCTTGTGTCTTAGAATACACCAGTGCTCACAGGAAGTGAGTGGTGATCACCCAGTGCAGTAACGGTTTTTTTCTTGTGGTCTCACTCGCCTATGGATCTGTCGGACATTGGTTACCTTTTCCTTTTTCTGTATTCTTTTGAAATTGAAGAGAAAACAAACCGCACATGGAGAGTGTTGATCGAGCTGAGCTCCTCTCATCTGTTCAACGATACAAGACGAGCTACGAGCGTGATGTGCTTCATATTCTCAACTTAGCACCGGGGATGCCCGCAGTGCACCCAGAAACACCGGTTGCTGAAGCCCGGCGTAACTACATGAAGATTGCAGCTCTCATTCACCCGGATAAGTTTACTAGTACTCCAGCGCTTCAGGCTACGGCAACAGAGGCATTTCAGGTCCTTGTGAAGGGCTTTGAATTCTTTGCCAGTTCTAATTTTCGTAAGGCTGCCGAAGCAGCGAAGGCTAAACCGAAAGCCGCAAAGCCAAAGCCTGCACCAAACCCAAAAAAAGAAGCGAAGAAAAAAGAGGACAAGCCAAAAACAGTTCCCCCAAAAAAGTCAGCAAAGAAAGCTCTTCTCGACGATGAGGAATCGGAGGACGACGACAATGAAGATGACGATGATGATGAGTCTAACGACGATGAATCGGACGGATGTGACAACAGCGACGATGACACCATGACCGCAATTTGGAGCGAAACTCTCGCACCTCCCCCACGCAGTGTTAAGGAAGTGCTTACTCGAAACCGCACCAACGACGGTTGCCTTCGGACCACTGTGAAATGTCCTCGCTGTGCTAGCGCGTGGCAGCCCGATGACAACAAGCAGTACTCCCTGTTCATGGGGTACGGCCTCAAGATTCATTGTCAACTGTGTTTGCTGCTCTACGGGTGCGCGACGGCAACGCATGTGTGCTCGTGCTCGAAGTCGTTTGATTACGATTCTTCCCTGTACGACTCCAAGGTGACCTGCACGGGGAAGTGCAAGAAGTCGTTTGGATTTATGTACTACCCCGTGACGGGTGAACATTTGAACAAAATCCGCGAAGCTGACGTAAAAAAAAAAGTCAACTGTGTTTGCTGCTCTACGGGTGCGCGACGGCAACTCATGTGTGCTCGT
>CYKH01001867.1:37246-55590 GCA_001460835.1 Bodo saltans
CATCGATGATATCAACTGCGGTAAATATTACTGCGCTGGTCGTACGTGGTGCCACGTCAACGCACATGTGCAAGAGCTGCCTGAAAACGGCCCAGACTCTGCCCACTTTAACGTGCTGCACAAGTCATTTGTCTGGAAGCGCATTCCTTGGGGAATTGAGCACTTGTGGACGGGCGTGTGGACACCAAAGGAAGGCGTCCCGCACAAGTCTTACATTTATCTGACGCAATGCTTGACCCTATTCGGCTTCCGCATTCCTGGCACCTTCGTGGAGGCCCACATCAACCAAGTTGGTCCTGGGATCGTCATGCTGCACAAAAAAAAAACTTCCATGGTTGGGAGTTTGATAAGACAGGCGCATGCACATCGATTGCAGGCACCAACGTCATCCCGCCGAATGCATTCCTGCGTAAATGGCACTCTGAAGAGAAGAACGGCGCCATTTATGTCTGGCACGACGCAGAAAATCGTGAACCAACGTGGCGCGTGGACGACATCGATGATATCAACTGCGGTAAATATTACTGCGCTGGTCGTACGTGGTGCCATGTCAATGCACATGTGCAAGAGCTGCCTGAAAACGGCCCAGACTCTGCCCACTTTAACGTCCTGCACAAGTCATTTGTGTGGAAGCGCATTCCGTGGGGAATTGAACACTTGTGGACGGGTGTGTGGACACCAAAGGAAGGCATCCCGCACAAGTCTTACATTTATCTGACGCAATGCTTGACCCTATTCGGCTTCCGCATTCCTGGCACCTTCGTGGAGGCCCACATCAACCAAGTGGGTCCTGGGATTGTGATGCTGCATCTGACCACCCCGTTAGGGAAGTTGTACACCTTCGAGTACGTCACGCCGTCGAAGACGACCACCCAGGTGGTGGAGCACACCATGTACTGTGCCCCTACCATTCCTCGTTTTGTGGGCAAGCTCCTCCTGTGGTCCTTTGAGGGTCAATTCCAGCGCGACGCCCCCATCTGGGAAACCAAGAAGTTTTTGAAGAAGCCACTGATCAGCAAAGCCGACGGACCCATTCTTGCGTTCCGTCGATGGTATTCTCAGTTCTACTCCGAGGCGAGCATCTCCTTTGCAGATGCGCTGGCCAAGGAGAGCATGATGGACTGGTAGAGAGGGCGGCTGATTGACTGATTGTCAATTGTTCAGGAGGCTTGATGGCAATTGCACGCAACATGATCATCGTACATTGCAATCAATAATCCATCAAAAAAGGCACAAGAGAGAGAGAGTTACACAACATTCTGAGCAAAATCTCCTATGCAATTCAAACACTACCAAAAGTAACATCCATCATAGCCTTGGTGTGAAATGGTCGTTACGTCAGCGTGTCCACCTCCACTTTTTGATTTTTTTTTGTTTGTGTGCGTTACGATCCCCATCTTTTTTTTTGTGTGCCTCGTTGAACAACATAATGTTTCTATACATATGCAGTCTGCAATGATGTGCGATCCTTTTCCTTTTCCCTTCAGATCTGCCACTTCTCGTACTTGTCTCGTCCGTCATTCCCTTTTTTTTCGTGACAAAGTATTGATTGTTAGAGAGTTAGTTGTTCCTGAGATGTCGCACTTCAACTTAGGAATTTCCACTGGAGGAGACCAGCGGCGCAAGTTTATCGGTCCGCAGCATCGTCTTGGCAATCGGCCTCAATCTGGGAGTGCGATTGGGGCCAACTTAGAAAACATTGGTGGGCGCATTATGGTAGAAAATGAAATGCTCCACCACAAACTGCGCATGCGTGAAGTGAAGCCGAGCGTCGACACTACGCTCCCGTGGGCTCACCAAGTTCAGCGAGGGACAGTGGTTGGCGGAGCAACGGTCAGCAACAATCGCGTCGCTCAGAAGATTACAGCGGCAACAGCTGCGGATAGAACCTACGGCATGACGCAACCGACGTACAGCAGCAGACCTACCTCAGCATCCACAGGACGACCTCAATCGGCCTCTCGGCCAGCGACGAGGGCCTCAGGGCACGGTGGAGTCCCCTCCTCGTCAGGGGGCTTTGATTTGGCCCAACTATCCACGGATCACCAACATGTGGTCAAGGATATGCTCCGCGTGCTGTGCACACTAGAGCAAGGCAAGAGCAAACAACTACTTGAACACCTGTACAGAGAAGCGGAGGACAAGAAACTGTTGATGGCATACACGGGCGTATTCCCGGATGACGCGCCTAAAAGTCCCAATGTCTAAAAACAACAACGCGAGGGAGTCGCTCCTTCGTGCCACTTTCCTCGTGCATACTCCATCTCACCCCATTGTATTGTCGATATCCCTCTTCCACAATTTTTCCAAATTCGATGAGAATGAAAATGGAACGTAAAACTCTTTGAAATTAAAACGTAATGCAATTTGATCCATTTGTTTTGTCCTCGTGTTCTTCCAAGCAAACCACATCGAGAAGAAAAATCATCCACGAATGGCAACCAACAACACAGAAATTGGCAACAAACTAGTGAAGGCTGTCCTTGAAGGAAACGAGAAAGTGCTTGAGTCCAACAAAGCGTCCATCAACGCTCTTGATGAGGAGGGTTATTCCCCCCTCTACACGGCATGCATGCGCCACGCAAAGCCTTCTCTTGTCCAGTATATTGCCTCAGAGAAGGGACACAAGCACTGTGTGATCTTTTTTTTTTGGTTATGTGGACGTGCTGCAGTTGCTCCTTCAACATGGAGCTAACATCAACGCACGAACGTCACGTATGGAGACGCCTTTGTTTGCTGCCGCCAAGAGTGGAAAACATCTTGCGGTGTACTTCCTGATGATGAACAACGCAAACGGGAACTTGGGCAATGAGGATGGAAAGAACCCCTTGTACATTGCTTCAGAGAAGGGACACAAACACTGTGTGATTGTGCTCAAAGCAGACCCCAAGCATCTGAAAGAAGCCAAGGCAGAGGCGGATCTTGAACTGAAGATGAAACCGGCTCCTATTCCCACAAGCGATGTCATTCAACAACGTGCCACGTCTGCCAAGGCCCAGCGGGATAAGCAAGAGGCCGCAGCAGCAGCCGCAGCCCCTCCTGCAGCAACTCCCAATAAGGCAGCTCCATCGAAGGGGGCACCGGCCAAAAGTTCTGCAGCCGCCAAGACCCCAGCACCAAAAGCTGCTGCGGCCGCACCTCAGCTGTTGCAAGAAAAGATCGAAATCATTCCGTTGGAGATTCCCAAGGACATTATTCGAGAGCGTGACCCAGTCACCGGCGAGAAGTACGGACCTTGCCGCACCCTCGTTGATGTCGGTTACGATGAAGCTCCGGTGATTCCAAAAGGCATCAACCTTGGCCCCACAAAGATCCCGAAGGTGGGAGGAACATCCATGAAGGTGATGCTTGAGTCTGGAGACGCTGTGGCGCCTAAGTTGGTGGAAAGTGCGGAGGAGGACCCGTTTGACTACGGCATGATCCTTCCAAAATCAAAGCCGGCAAGGAACAACGCGTAGCGCACACAGGTCATGCAACATACAATTTTCCCCTTTTCTCCCCGTGTTGTGCACACGCACACCCACACATACAGAACCTACTTTCGTGTGGGTTACAACTACAAAAAGACAATTTTGCTTGTGACTACACCCTTGCGTTATTTTTCCAGAGGTGAGAGGTATTTTTCTGATCGCAGTAGACAAAAAATAATAATGCTGTTCTTTTTCAAATTACATTATTTTGCCACCTTTTTGATCACGTACCCTTTGTCCCGCTCTCATCATACTCCAGAGTAAGAGGGTCTACAGTCTTCGTGGTTGTGTGCTGATTTTACATCTTCGCACACGAACAGAAGATCTTCAGAAAAGAAAAGAAAACGAGAGAGGAACACATAGCGTGAAAAACTGATACGTGCCGTGAGCTTTTATTCGCCACTCGGAGACCTGTTTGAACAGACGCCGAGCCATACGCGAAGCAGCGATCCATTACGACACCGACTCAACACTCACAGAATTCTAGATTGTCACTTATCCCCAAGCGACAAACAGTTTGACTTAGGAACACAATGTCTTCTACCGCAGCAGGAGCAAAGCCTAAAAAGGAAGAAAAGAAGAGCGATGTACCATTAGTGAATCCAGCATCCATCCCCACTGCCGGCGTGATGGAGAAGATGCTCACCACGCAGCGTGCCTGCCCACAAATTACACCACCGAACTGGGAGGCACTGCCTCGCTCAAAGGTATTCGACGCCAAGGGTGTCCCCATCACCGAGAATCTGCGAACCCACTTTGCAAGAGAAGGTCTGCTTGCGGAGGCGGATGCGCTTGAAATTATCAATCGCGCCGCCGCCATTCTGCGCAAGGAGCCGAATTTGATGCGCCTCAACGACCCTATCACTGTGTGCGGTGATATTCACGGTCAGTTTTATGACCTTCTCAAACTTCTCGAAATCGGTGGCGATCCAAAAGATCAGCAGTACCTCTTCCTCGGCGACTACGTAGATCGCGGCTGCTTCGGCTGCGAAGTTGTCTTGTACTTGTTCTCCTTCAAGATCAAGCACCCGGACTCGTTCTTCCTACTCCGTGGAAACCACGAATGCCGCCATCTGACTGCGTATTTCAACAGCAAGCAGGAGACGAAGTACAAGTACTCCATGGCCGTGTACGATGCCATGATGAACGCGTTTGACTGCCTGCCATTAGCCTGCATCCTCAACGGTCGCTTCTTGTGTGTGCACGGTGGCCTTAGCCCCGAGATCAAGAAGGTCGAGGAGATCAACTCTATCCACCGTATCCGTGAGCCACCGTCCTCCGGCCCAATGTGCGATCTGCTCTGGTCTGATCCAATGGAAGATGATCAGGAGAGCGGGAACGATGACGCGTTGTACGTCCACAATGACCTTCGTGGCTGCAGTTACGTCTTTAGCTACGCCGCCACGTGCCAATTCTTAGTCGCCAACCACCTTCTCTCTGTCATCCGTGCCCACGAGGCCCAGGACGAGGGCTACCGTCTGTACAAAAAGAGCTCGACCGGCTTCCCTGCCGTCATTTGTATTTTCTCCGCACCAAACTACTGCGACACGTATGACAATAAAGCCGCCATCATTCGCTTCCAAAATAACCTGATGAACATTCGTCAGTTTAACAGCAGCCCTCATCCCTATTATCTTCCCAACTTTATGAACGCCTTCACGTGGTCTTTGCCTTTTGTGGCGGAGAAGGTGACGGATATGCTCACGACGATGTGGCAGCTTGTGGATGACGGCGCAGAGGATGATCGCTCCGCAGCCCCATCGTCACTGGGCGAGGAGCGTGGCGAACAAATTCGCAAGAAGATTCTTGCCATGGGTAAAATGGCAAAGATGTTCCGCACGCTGCGCGAGGAGAACGAGAGCATCGTTGAGCTTAAGGGACTTGCCGGTGGACAGCTGCCCATTGGCGTGATTCAGCAGGGCCCTCAGGCCATCAGGACGGCAATTCATGGCTTCCAACAGGCGAAGAAGTTGGATGTGTCGAACGAGAAGCGTCCACAGTTCAACGGGCAAGGCGAGTAAAAGACGAAGCCAGCAGCAGCCTTCAACATTTCACCTTTATTTTGTTTATACGTGTGTATCTGTTGCCTGAACAATTATGTGGTGGCTTGATTTGCTTTGTTCCTTCAACTGACGCCTCGCCCCCACCTCTTTAGCCGAGGACATACTTCTCCCCTCTTGTAGATTGCTGCCGATCGCGCCCGGTGATGATGGCGGTTCGGTTTTCTCCTCCCTTTTTCGCGCAGTCGCTTACAAAGAGAACGTTGTAGGACTCGGAAATGCTTTTGCGCGAATGTAAGAAAATTGTGAACTGAGGACGCTGAACAAAGAACAAAGAAAACCCCCATACAGAACAAAAAAAAAAGTGAAATGCAATAACACACTCAAACAATTGCAGCAACAAGCCAAGCAAACAGAACTCAAACTCAAAGTGACGTTTCAAGAGTCAAAGAGCGGATGAGTAAACAAAGATGGAGAACAGCCGCCGTGACAGATGCGTGCTGATCGTAGAAGACGTCGCCAGCAGTGGTGATGGTTTGAGAAGTTCGTTTGATGTGCTGCCAGGAGATTGTTACTGACTCAAAGGTGACGACGAGGACGTCGCATTGTACTTTTCAACCTTTCATATCTATTTTTGTTGCTGTTTTCAACGTTATGTGAAGGAAAGGGAGTATCATGCGTTAAGCGATCAAAAGAGTCCCGTCACCTTTAAAGATTCTCAACGAGTCATGTTTCATCGAGTGGGGTTCGTTTTGCGGCAGCAACGGTCGATACCGTCATGGAAACGTGAGGGGAACACAGCAAGCCGCGCACTCCGCCGGAAAGAGCTCCTGTCTCGTGCCGGTGCATTCAATGATCATCAACCTCTGAAGCGCGACGAGGTCCTGTCCGATCCGAGCGGTAGTTTACAAACGTCACGAGGATCCGGCGTTGACAGGGTGCGTCAGGCGGGTGCACACGCTGTACAATCAATGTCAGCCCCTTGGCAGTTGCCAACTGTGTCCCCTGTGCACGAGACCCCAAAGCAGGCGAACCTCCGAGGCGCCATCCAGCATGCAAACACATGGGAAGACGCATTGACGTTGTTTAGCCAAACCACCACCCACGGTGTACAGCCAACACCCCGAATGTTTGCGACGCTTGCCGCTACGTTGATGGAGCGTCGTGCCCAGGCGATCAAGTCGTCCACCACACTTTCCGTCGCCTCTCTTCTGGACGATGCACGGTCCTCAACCTCTGAGAGATGGGAAGTGACACCACAGGAGCGCCGCGACTTGGCCAGGTACGTGTTGCGCGAAGTAAACCGCGAAGCGGCTTCGTCGGAGGTGGCATATGATGGGCTCGTGGGTGCCTTCACTGAAGGGCCTGACAATGGTTTTGTGACGCTGTTGGAGGCGTCGATGCGTCGCCATCGTACTGTCCCAGGCATGGACGCTCTTGCTGATTTCGCCTCTCTCAAAGTCAATTGGCAGACATCGTTACGTCTGATGAGGCTTGCTCGAGAGGCGCATGGTGTGTTCCCTATCACCGAGCTCTATGAGAGAACAATGCAACTGGCGGTGGGCAGCGGTAAGACTTCCTTCGGCACGAGGCCATGGAAGTTGGCATTGTCCCTTTACGAGGAGTGTGTGACTTCGGGGAACGAGATCACGAATGAGTTGCACACTCGTGCGCTACAAGCACTTTGGCGAAGTAGCCACAGAACGTGGCTTTCGAATCACGACCAAGTTGATCCTGTTCAAGCGGCGGTTGTCTGGTCGTCTGCACTCCAAGTTATTCAACGTGCGCAAGAGGGTCGTGTGCGCGGTCATGAAGGCAGTCGGCTGTATGAAGCTGCAGTCCAGGCGCTCATGCACAGTTCCCATTGGGAGGGTGCGCTTGCTATCGTTGGGAGCATGGAGCTTGCGGAGAGCGACACGACGTCGACGCTTCTGATTCCGACGCCCACCACATTGGCGGAGTGCGTGAGTGGAATGCTGCGTGTGGGGAATCACTTTCAAGCCCAACAGTTTGCCGATCTCTTTGAGAGCTACCACTATGAGTGGAGGACACTGCCTGCTGAAGTACTTCGCGTGTTGCTGTCCATGTGTCGCATTGCCCTGCGTAACAGTTTCGTTCCGCTTCCCAGAAGGCTCCTCGGCAGCGTCCTTCGGACTGACGAACAGCCCACGAGCAGCAGCTCTCCGCTTCTCCTTGAACGGAGTGTGGCGATCGAATGTTTGCATCTTCTCACACGGCGGCGCTTGGGAATGGAGTCTCCCACTGCTCGATGGACGTCGGCCTTGCGGCTAGTTGGTGCGTACGACGCGAATCTCTGGCCTCAAAATCCACTTGAACGAAAAAACGAGCTCTCGCTCGTGTTTCAAGCGATACGCCGTATTGCCACTGTCTGTACCGAGCGTGCTCAGCGGCGTAGTGTTGCTGGAGAGGATCAGATGAGCCTACAACACCCCGTCGAGAAGCATGTAGGCGTATGGATTCGAGGCATATTTGGGCGTTCAAGCGCTGAGTACGAATGGTGGCAGAATTCATTGGTCCATAAGCTGCACACACTGCCGCATGGCATGCCGTGGGAACAGGGACTTGTTGTGCTAAATCGTGTCCTATCCAACCGCAAAAGAGGTGAAGTGTCTACGCGACTAACGTTTGCGCAATGTGGTGTTGCACGTAACCTGCGGTATCTCCCAGTCCCTTACCGCCAATTGCTGCTGATGGTTGCGGTGAACAGCTGGCGCGCATTGGACTCTCGCACGTCTCTGTTTGTTGAGGACGAGGACTTGAACGATGATAGTGATGACCAGGTGACAGCGTCACCAATGGATGCGGCTGTATGGAAGGGCAAAATTGATGCCGCAGTGCATTTTATAAGCCACACGCTGTACTCAGCGTCTGCGTTGCTGCACGATGCTTGTACACCCTGGTGGCTGGTTGGGTTTCTCAAGATGCTTCAAGCACGCTTGACGCATGACACAGGCGATGCAGCTGCAGCGAAGGTATGCGCTGAACAGGCACTGGACGCGTTAGGCCGCGCACCAGTTGGTGCGTCCAGGAAATTGTCATCTGCAGTTGTCATTGATGCAGTCATTGCGCTAAAGATGCCCACGGAACAAACTGAAATGATGGTGAACGACACCCACTACATCTTACGCCGAAATGCCTTGTTGCGCAGCGCTGCGTCTCCCGGGGAGACAAGATACCGTGCAGAGACGTTTCATTGGTAACGTGCTGAGAATGTCTCGATTATGAAAAAAAAAAATCTTTCGACTCGTGTACTTCCTTAAAGTGCAACAGTTTTCTCTTGATCTGCTTCGTTTCTTAGAAAACGTTTAGGACCTTACCAAAACTTAGGACATACATTATTTCAGGTATATGTTGCTTACTGTCGCGTCTATTCTTTGGTCATTTGCGCTCCCCGCCGTTGTTCTGTTTGTGGCTGCTGTTGCAGCGTTTGCTACCGGCCCTACGAACTACCTGTCTGTGACCTTGGTTCTTTGCCTTCTGGCTGGCGTTGGGTGTGCAGCATGCGTGTTAACGAAGCTGGCACTCCTGTCGTCGGAAGACGATGGGGAGATCCTTCTCGCACACTGGTCCATTCTCAGCGCCACTGTTGCGCTTGTGCACTACGTCGAGAGCTATCGCTGTGACGTGTTTGCTGCTGGAGCCCCAGTGTTGCTGATGGCCATGTGCGGTCCTGGTAGCGCGGCGGTGGTGATGGCGTCAACGATGATTGCATCGCTGAACGCATCCCCTGTTGTGGTGGGACTCAAGAAACACGTCCCTGTGAATTCCTTGACGTTATGTTGCGTCCTCCTCGCTTGCATCGCAGCCGGCGCCCAACGGGAAGCAGGCGACATGTTCTTTTACATTCGGCACACTGCATTGTTCCTTCCGTTTGTGGCAAGGTGGTATCGATCTCGCTGCCCACCGCATCAAGTGGCATCGCCTGAGGACGGTTTGGAGTGGAGGGAGCGCCCAGCGAGCCCAGCGCACGTAACACTGAAGCGTCTCTCGTACGTGCTGCTCTTCGCGCTGTTGGGTGGTGCGGCGCTGTTTTCGTGGGGACGAGTCGTCGTCTATGTGTGCCGACATGTGGTGTCGCACGTGGGCACATGGTACGGAGATCGTCACAGTGCTGATTGGTTCGCACCGCAATCTGCACATATTCTTCTCGATGTGCTCCTGTGTGGCGCGGCGCTTGTGGCAGTGCTCTCTCAGCATGCGATCGGGAAAGACGAAGATCTTCCAGATGTGATCACAGCAGTTCCTGTCACGCATCGCAAGAAGATCGCTGCATTGATGATGGCTGCTGGTCCTGCCGCCACGATTGCGCTCTACTGGGCCCTGCGTGAGGCCAATGCTGTGTTCGACCTGATCTCATCGCCCACTTCCAGTGGCGACGATGATCCATTCGCTTTGATGTCACCCATGTCGCCGATGCTGCGTCGCCGCCGCTCCTCTTCTTTTGACGATCGTCCCGCGTTTATGCCGTTTGACTCCCAACGCGTGGACCGAAAGAACTCTACGTTCGATGTGGCCCCCCTCACAACCATTCCCCTGACGCCCCCAGAAGAGTCACTTGTCATTCCTGCCAGGCGAAGGCGGAGTAGCGACGACGAGCCGATTATGACCTTCAGTAGCCCACGCACGACGACACGACTCAACAACGCCACGGAGGATCGTGACCAAGTGCAGAAACTGTCCCGCAGCAGCAGCGTAGATTCTTTGATGGCATAAATTATTTTGATATCCCCCACAAGGCAAGAAGAATGTCATCATTGTCATTGTAAATCAAAAGGATGAGTGACACCAATCCCAAAGTGCCTTATTGAACGTCAAAGGAAAAGATTTATTTCCCCATTGCGTTTTTAACGACGAAAACCTGCAAGCCACGGCCAACTTATTATGTGGATCAAAAGAAACTGAAAATCACCGACAATTGGAACCACAAAAGAAAAATAAAGAACGAGAACAGAAATCTGCAAGAAAGGGACAGGAAGCAACGAACGTCAACAACAAAGGACACACAAAGTTTAGTCAATCAAACGTATCATCACGGATTTCGATTTGTTCATTTTCGCGTTTTTTTTTCTTTTTTGCATTTTTATTCCTCCACAGTCTCTCCTTCACTTGATATACCCCCAGCTCTCATTTCTTAACGTTGAAAAGCGTTGCGAAGCCAAACGATATTTTTTGGTTCCCATTTTTGATTTCAACACTTTGCTTATGAAAACACGACATACATTTCTTCTCTGTATATTCCATATCATATGAAAGAGGAAAAGAGAATTGTAAGATGCAATCAGCGCTTAGCTCTGGTCCGGCTAGTGTGGCCTCTAAGGTTCACGTCCTAGAATCCGACGGTGTCTGTCGTTACTTCTTTGCATACTTGCTGAAGATGCAGAAGCAGCTACGAGCCATCAAAGAGCACCGAGAGTCTCTCGGACTTTCAGCGATGGACCTTGGCCGTTTGACTCCGGCACCAGGACCCAACGATGAAGACGACAGCAATGGTCTTCCCTTCTTCTCCGCCATCCCCGACACGGTTGTTTATGAGCACGACTTTCCCCAAGCTTGGTACACGTACGACGTCAAGACGAAAGAGCTGGCAAAGCAGAGCGGAAAGTATTTAGATGCAATGGAAATTTACAAAGGATTCAGCAGTGTGGCCCCGGGCTGTGGAGAAATCTGCGCCCAGTTTATTGGCGTGTACAAAACGGGAAACAACGCGACTATAACCACAGATGCTGTGGGCAGCACCTTCGGTTCTTCGTATGGTTCTTCACGCTTTCTCTCTCCACTCAACAATGCATCTGGCACCGAGGTCACGGAAATTACGTACTTCACCCCCGAGTCGCTCATGCAGTGGCTGCGAGAGAAGTCGCCTCAGCGACCCAAAGAAGGACTATTGCAGGTGTTTATTCCTCCCCGTGGCGAACGCAATGACTGCCTTCAAATGACTTGGTCACCAACGACGTCTTTTTTACTCCGTCGCGCCAACTTGCACCCACTGAACTCCATTCGCGTGGAGCCACGGAAACGTTGCGGTACGTTCGATGCCCAGCCCCATCTTGTCGAAGAGACAGTAGGGAACGACCTGCTCAAGTCCAAAATAAGTGACTCATTATCTCAAGTCGCCGTGTACTTGTTGAAGGCTGAGCACAAGATTGTCAGCCGCATGGTCATTCATTTCAAGCACGATCGGGACGGGCTGCTGTGGATGCAGTTTGGCTCCTCCATGCGGGTGGAGAACTCCGAAATCATCGGCTCTACTGTCGTGCGAGATCCAGTGGACTTGGATACTGCGTACGACCAACCGCCCTCATTGTGCCCCAATAGTGCAATCGATACGGCACTTCGGTTTCAGACATCAATGGCATCGCCGAGTGAGCGGTGGAGACGCTTCAACACCGTCCACAATGCAGGCGGAGCGCATCGCTTTGTGCAACGAACTCTGCAACGTCGCGACACGAAGCATCTCCTCACAGCAGCGTCCCAGTGGTCTCCTCGGAAGTCTGCAAGCCAAGCTCCCCAGGAGCTGACTGTGCTTGGTTCCTTCATCGAGGACACCCTCTACACGCTCTACGCGGCCCGCATGACGACTAGCCGCGAAGTGGCCGATGGGTTTGATGTCGTTGTTCAGCTTCCTGCTCGTCTTGTGACGTTCTTAGACACCCAAGGACGAGACCACTTGATGGTCGATATCTTCGGGATGGAAGCGGTGGAGGTCTCTGCATCCTCCCGCACCGGCAGTGGCGTCGACGCTGATGCCGCAGCAGCATCCAGCAGCGTTGTGGATGCTCAACGGGCAGCATCTGCATTGTACCGCTTGATTCCCAAAGGCACCAGGCGTCCCCTTTCTATTGTGCGCAGTGAGTGCGAGGCATTCGTGACGCACTTACGTTCCATGTACACTGTGTAGCTTTTTTGTTTTGTTTTCCATCAACGTCTGTCTGTTTGAAAGCTGTCGATCTTGGTCGGAAAGAATGGTGTGCGCTCAATATCTGAGATCCCGCACCTGGCCGAAACGTACAACCGCAGAAAAAAATCTGCAGCCTCAAGTCACTCAATTTATGATTTGTGTTTCTGTTGTTTTCTATGCGAAACCATACGCTAGCTATCAGAGAAAAGTTTCGAGACAACAAAAAAACACAACCTTTTGTGCCCCTCTTACCTCTCCCCATTTGCGCTTATGATAAAAGTTTCGAGACAACAAAAAAACACAACCTTTTGTGCCCCTCTTACCTCTCCCCATTTGCGCTTATGATGGACAACAATAACATTGTGGCCGTGAATCAGTATCATCCTGCCCCTAAGAAGCTTAGCGTCTGTGTGCTTTGCAGCTCCTACGAAGGCAGCGAGAGCGAACTGAAACAGTTTGACGACTTGCGGCAATCTCCCCACTGGTACTTTGACCGCAACGACACCGACGTGACGTTTGAAATTGTGGAGCTGAAAAAGGCAACCGTGTACAAGACCGTGCGTGCGTTGATCAAGTCCGGAAAGTACGATGTATTTTACAACCAGTGCGATGGTGCCAAGGACGAGGACCGCGCCGGTGAAGAAGTGATTCGTGTGCTGGAAGAGTTCAAAGTGCCCTTCACCGCTGCAATGTCCAACTGCTACGAATTATCGAGTACGATGTATTTTACAACCAGTGCGATGGTGCCAAGGACGAGGACCGCGCCGGTGAAGAAGTGATTCGAGTGCTGGAAGAGTTCAAAGTGCCCTTCACCGCTGCAATGTCCAACTGCTACGAATTATCGAAGCCCGACATGAAGATGATTGCCCACTACAACAAAATTGCCTCTGCGCAGCACGCCGTCATTGAGCGGTCCGAAGAGACGATGGAACGTTGCAGCCATTTGACTTTCCCAGTGATTGTTAAGCACGTCTCCGGCTACAGCTCCATCGGCATGACCAAGGACTGCAAGTGCCACAACATGGAGCAGCTAGAAAACCGCGTGGAGAGGTTTATCAAAGAATACCAGTCTGCGTTGGTAGAAGAGTTTATTACCGGCGATGAAGTGACCGTGTTGGCGTGTGCAGATAGCACGGAGGCCAGCGGCGTGCGTGTGTACCACCCAGTCCAGGTGTCCTTCCCAGAGGGCGATGACTTCAAACACTTCGACCTCAAGTGGCAAACATTCGATGACATGGCGTGGCATGGAGTCCCTAAAGAGGACCCTGCCCTTCCTCAGATGATTGAAGTCACGAGGAAAGCATTCAGGGAAATGATGGGGGGTGTGGGGTACGGCCGATGTGATCTGCGTATTGACAGGAGTCGTAACAAAGTGTACTTCTTGGAAATCAACCCCAATTGCGGCATCATGTACCCGCCTGGCCAAGAGAGCTCCGCTGATTGGATCCTTAAGCTGACAAGTGCGTCTGGTCACCGAGACTTTGCACTTCTTCAGATTCACGAGGCGATTGCGCGAAACGTGCGCGATCGTCTTCTCTTTAAGCGTGATTTTGACGCGAAGCGTGGCTTCCACCTTCGTGCTGCGGAAAGGATTTCAAAAGGAACGATTATCTTCAACGACGAGGGCCGTCCGTTCAGGCTGTGCACGAAGCCTCACGTCGAGAAGAATTGGGACAAACATGACCAGGAAGCCTTCGGCACATCAAGCTGGCCCATCGGCTCCGATCGTCACTACTACGCCATCTGGGACCTCCATCCTACTCAGTGGCGCTCCTTCAACCATTCGTGTGAGCCCAACATGGCGTTTGGACCGAATCGCTCATTGAATGTGCTCGCCATCCGAGAGATTGCCCTTAACGAGGAGCTGACGATGGACTACCGCACCTTCACCGACGACTCCATGGCCCCGTTCCAATGCAATTGTGGCACGCCTAGCTGCTCCGGCATCGTCACCCCGAAGCAACCGCGCATGTCGCCGGTGAAGGGCCAAGATCATGTCTGAAGGCACACAAGTGTTGGCAGGCACATTGCTTGATGCTTGTTTTCTTTGATAGAACTCGGTGATTTCCAACTTCCTCTCTCATTCCCTTTTTTTTGCGATTGCGATTCGTTTCGTTACGAACTCCTCCTTCGCTCAAGTTTTGTTTTAAAGTTGTTTCACAGGTTCCTTACTTTTCACTCCCCCCTTACCACAACAAAACATCTCTGGTTGTGCCGCGATCATGCCGAAAATGACGCACGTCACGCCACTCATACAAACACAAAAATTACCTCGCTCGAACCATAGAAACAAACAAAGAAACGCCCTTACCTCCACATGCACGGAGAGAAACAAACAAAAATCAAAAGTCATCAAAAGTTTCCTTGTCCACGACGAAGCCTTCCAGTTGTCATTGTGTGATGTGTGCATGTGATGCACGAAAAAACAAAACACATTTAAGTGAGTGCAGCAGCGCAGAGGACTGGAAACATCAGTCCTTTGAGAAAGGACCACACAGAAACTTTTTTATTCGTGATCTGTACACAGCAAACAAAAGAATTGTGTGATCAGTGACAATGTCAGCAACGTCAAAAAACTTGAGTGGACTGAACGAACGATTCACTGCGCAGAAACTACCTACTCCCTCTTTCTCTGTACTACACGTGTGTACGTGTGCAACAACAACGTGTCGTGGGCATGTCATATTCGCCGACACGCCCCGAGCTTGGCTTTTGCTTCGCTTTTTTTGTCCTTCTTTGCATTCAACTCCCTGTGGTACGAATGAAACACATAGTTCATGAAATGCTGTGGAAGTTTTGTGTACTCTTGTTCATTTCCCCCTCTTGCATGTTTGTGCGTTTTCTTCCATATATTCAAGCCAAGAAATGCATGAAATAATTTGTAACAGATGAGTAAGAAAGACAGCGATGAGCTCTTCACCAGAGTTGTCGTGTGTGGCGACAAATGTAGCGAACCAAGAGGCCTGACCGCCGCGCTTGAAGCAGCAGCTCGCTCGGCACTTGCTGGTTCCACATCGGTCCTACGTTTTGAAAGCTGGACCACACCTCCCTCGACGCTGGTCACAAACGTAGATGTTGTCATTCTCTGTGCGTCGTTGTGTCACCCCCTCAGCTTCCTGCATGCAATGGACCACTGGGCGCCGCTGTTTGCTCATCTACCATACGTGCGTGTCGTGCTCGCTGTCACACGTTTCGAGCTGTCTGTCTCTCCTTCGGTGCGCGCAGCGTTGAATGCTAGTGATGTGCAGCCGGTGGAGCGTGGGGACATTTTTGGTGCGGTGAGAGACATTGCAATGCAGTACCACGACGCCACGGTGACGTACTGTGCCGTGACGCTGAACGTTCCTGTGTCAGGATGGGTCGGCCAGCAGGATGCGCTGCACGTCAAGGGGAGTGACGCTGAGAGCCATCGGAGCAGCGCAAGTGTTCGAGAGTTGCTGCGGGCTTGCGTTGAGGATGACGCTTTTTTTCAAGAAGATCGCGCTGCTGATCAGTGGCGGAAAACGGTTGAGGATGTTGAGCGCGACATGGACGAACGCGCAGTACTTTCCGAGTGGATGCAAGTGAGCTACGGGTTCTTTGTTGGTCAGCACAGAGCTGCTGCTGAGATGACTCCCGTCTACGTCTCGAGAAGCAGCCACGGCGTGAACCTTACCATGCCCTCTCAGCTTGTGCAACGGAAGCTCGTCGAAGAACAAGCCGAATACGAACTTCGCTGCAAGACACTTTTGGACAACACGCCTGAAACCTACTTGCTACGCAAGGCGGCAGCAGATGCCGACAGACGTCGAGCAGTGGATCGGTCAGCTCGACGATCCGTCGTCCTTGATCCAGTGCTGCAGATGCATGAGCGCCAAAGTGTGCTGCAGAGAGAAGTGAAGCAGCTGCAGGTCGTACGTGACAGACTTCTCGCAACGTCGCGAGAAAATGTAGAAAAGCGGCAACGTCAACGTGACCTACAGGAGCAGCTTCGAGCTTCACGAGTGATTATCGACCAAGAGCAGTCAGAGATCGAAACTCACAGATTGCATCTCCACAACGCTCATGCGCTCATCGACAAACTTGAGGAAGAGGAACGCGTCATGAAGCGCATTGAGGAGGAGCTGGCAGAAAAAGTTCACCAGCGTGAAATTGACCTTTCCATCGAGGGATACCGCTCTCAGTGGGCTGCAAACAAAGAGCGGCGTACACAACGCGATGACATAGAAAAGCGCCTTGCGGAAGTCGTTGCCGCGACCGCTGAGGTCCAGCAACTGCTCTCGCAGCTGTCTTTAGAGGGCGATATGCTGGGACATCGTATTGACGAGCATCTCACTGCGATGAACACCGCGCAAGATGAACTGTTGTTGCTTGAGGGGCACGTACTGCGGTTGCAACAGCAACCATTGCTCGACACGAGAACCAGCGGAGGTTCTGCAGCGACGAGGGAAGATAGTCTATGGCTAGCATCGGAGTACTTTTCCCAACAAGTGGGCTTATCGGATGTTGTGGTTCGATTGGAAACGACAAGACGACGGTTGTACCAATGCGTCATGCATCCCCTCATGGCTCACTGTGATGTAGAGCTTGGGCCACTGGAGCTCAACGCCTTACGCCTCGCTCTCCATTTGAAGGGGGCCGATTCGCACGACAGCACCCGCAAAGCGTTCCTGACGGATGTCATGCGGAATGAAGGAACTGTCAGACTTTCATTGAGAATTGCCGAGGCACATCAAAGGGCAACGCTAGCAGTAGACCTTTATCACCAGAGTATTGAGAGTGCATCTACGGCACTATGTGCGCTTGCTGAGAAGTTGTGTCCACAACGATTACGAACGATGATTTAGTGGTGTTTTTAGCCGCAGTGACGAAAGTCAATAACTAGAGATACTACAGGTTGTTGAACACAGCTCACACTCTCCTTTGTTGTAAGTGCGCTCATTGCTTTACTTTGCGATGATAGACTCCCTAGTAAGTAGAGGCGCTGAATACAAATGAGTCGATTCGTGTCAGCGATCGCTTTAATTCTGTTTGCTTTGGTGGCAACTTCATCCTCCACGGAATGTGGCTCCGACGACGACTGCCTCCCGTCCACTTGCTGCCACGCAACAAGCTGCGTCCACAAGTCCAAAGTGGACCCGTCCAAAGACTGCAGCGTGACCCTATGCCGGGCCAAGTGCGAGCCCTTCACTTTAGATTGCGGTGGCGAGTGCCGCTGCATTAGTCGGAACTGTAGCTCGGTGATCAGGGCGGGTCGTGCACCACCTGGCGTAGAGTACGTAAAGCCAGTGTCTGAGGCTCCAAAGGGGTATTCCTTTGTAAAAGTGATCAAGAAGATATCTGTTCCTCGATCTGAAGCGATGAGGCTACGTAACAAACGTGACAAGAAGCAGTCATCGTGAAGTTCTTCAACGTCAAATGATTGCGAAAGTGCCCTGACTCTACGATTCCGAAAGGTGAATGGAAGGTGGTGACGGATTTGTTTATGTAGTGCAGATTAGATCGGGTCCAAAAGAAGTTCTGCATGTCTTTGTACGTTGCAACACTGATCACTGTCATACATATCGTACCCTATTTAGCTGGACGTGTCGGCGATTTGCGTGCTACGTGCTCCATTCCTAAACAAACTCGTGTTTAATATTACCCCAAAAATGTGTTCCCCTTTGCATCCTCCCCGAGTATTTTGTTGGTTGAGTTGGCCCAAGAGAGTGTTGTTGGGCACGGAGTGTCAACAGATCTGAGTCCCTACCGAAGTCTAAGAGTCGAACGAACGAAAACGCGTGACGTCGAGTCGCCCGAGTACCATTGAAGGTCTCATTTTTCGAAGGTGTAAATGTTGAAGAATGCAATCAATGATTTTTTTTTTGTTTCTTTTTCGTATGATGGAGTGCAGATTTAGACAGGATCCAATGAAGTTCTGCTCATTCGTATTCGTTGCGGCAATCGCTCTCGTTGTACTTGCTGCCCCAACCACGG
>CYKH01001869.1:4882-24670 GCA_001460835.1 Bodo saltans
GGGGTAGCGAGCATTGCGTCACTGACGCAGCTGCAGCACCTCGACCTCAGTGGCTGCAACCTGATCACCGGTAGCGAGTATCGCGCCACTGACGCACCTACTGCGCCTTGACCTCAGCGGCTGCAACCGAATCACAGATGATGGGGTAGCGAGCATTGCGTCACTGACGCAGCTGCAGCACCTCGACCTCAATGGCTGCTCGCTGATGGCGGGTGCGGGGGCAAAGTATCCGACATTTTTCCCTTTACGCATAGGAAAATAATATTTGGTTTGTCCTCCCGAGATGGGGCGTATTTCAAAGCTAGGGTCATTTTGAGCCAAAATACGTGGTTTCTAATGTCAAAATGAAGTCCTAGCAGTGTTGCTCTGTGCAAGGCAGTTTTCCCCGGTACCGGGCTCCAACGGCGGTTTTGATTTGTTCCAATTTTGACCAAACTAGTCAACATTGGCGGCATGTTTTCGGTTGGAACCTTTGTTTCAGACATAATCGACGCGCATCCTAGATCAAGTGAATTCAATTTCTGACTGTTCAAGAAAGAATATTGTTCATGAATGGAGTATCGTGTCCTTTCTATCATAAACATCATTTACATAGGACTCAAGATCGCGAGACCCAACAATAAAAAAAACACAACAAAAGTGAGAGTGAGATCAAAATTCACACGAATACACCCATCATCAAAACACATCCTCAACACAGGAACCTTTTAAAAGAAATACAACACACACCCATGGCTACAGAGTGGAATCAACATCAACATCTTCTTGCATCTACCAACAACGCAGAAGCCCAATTTTCACTTCCTTCTACGACAACGACGACTGCTTCTATCGCATCGTCAACAGCAGCAGCAACAACATCCGCATCCATCGACGGCAATGGTATCCATATAGCTCAACGATACCCGCACCCTCACGTGATCCCCCACGATGCTCCTCCTGCCGGCACTGCCGCCATGGCGGCACCAACGCCTGCAACTCCTCTCGCGCATCAACACCAGCAACAACATCTCAGCTCAGTTTTTCGAAATCTGCATACGACGACGACGACGACGACGACGACCAACAATACCAATTCAGTGAGTGGTGGGAACGCATTCCTACCACCACCACCATCTATCACTCCCACTACCTCCACCGCAGTGCCACCACCACCGCACTTGCAGTTCGCTTCAGCAGGCTGGGCGTCTGACCTGAGTGCCACATCCATCAACTCGATTGGTAGCCTGGGATTCTCCCCCTCGAACCACTTTGTTCCCAGTGTGGCGACAACCACAGCAACAAATTCTTCGTACGTATCATCACCAAGTACGATGTCCAACACAACACAACAACAACAACAAGCCCAACAACATCGTCATACCCTCAATCTCAGCAACAACAGCAACATCACGAACCACTTTTCTGCTGCCGGTACTGCTGCACAAACACAACACAGTAGCGCCAACAACAACAACCACAACGGAAACAACAATCTGACTGCTGTCCCTGCGACGGACAACAGCATCTCGCTTTCCTTATGGTCCTTTGACCATCACCATGATAACAGTAGCATTGCCACACTCCACAGCAGTGCCACGGCCAACAGCAACTTTACCAATGCTCGTAGTTCGACTGGTGGTGGTGGTGGTCACTTCACCTCGCCCCCTGGTGGAGCTGGGCTGCCACTTCCCCTTGTCCTTGGCTCCCCTGCGTCCACCACAACGCTCAATTTGTCACTGATGTCAGCGCCCCCAGGACTATTGGTGAACCAAGAGAAGGGATTCCCCTCCAATATGTTGCTGAGTAGTGCCGGTAGTGTTGCAGCACTCCCTCCCCCAGGAGTGACGGCAATTCAACCGCAACAGCTTCAACAACACGAACCGTCGACTTTTGCACCCACAACCACGACCTCCGCACCGATGACATTCGACTCAGCTGCAAGTGCACCTCCGCAGATCCTGCAACAACATCAACAACAACAGCAGGTGCTTCTCCCCCCAGTCCTTCGAGGTGGTGGTGGCTACGCACCTGAAGAAGACACGTTCGCCGACCACCACCGCCGCACGTTTTCCAACGAGGCCTTCCATACAACGACGCTGACCTCGGCGGATGAGGCGGATGATGAACATGAAGAGCATAGTCGCCTTGCCTCGAACGTGTTCGTCTGCACGCTCCCACCTACTATGCAAGACTCGGAGCTAAAAGCTCTCTTTGCGCCGTACGGCAACATTGAGAGCGCAAAGGTGATGCTGAACATTCATACTGGACAGAGCCGCGGCATCGCGTTTGTGAAGTACTACGACCCTGAACATGCCAAACGAGCCATCGACGTATTAGATGGCTATATGATCGATGGAGAGTGCCGCATTGGTGTTCGAATTGCAAACGCCAAAGCTGCGTTCCATCCCAAACTACCCACGAATAAACTGTTTGTGCGAAATGTTCCTTTGCAAATCACTGAGACGATGCTGTTTGACCACTTCCGCCCTTTTGGTGACGTGGTGGAAGTCAGTATTTTGTCAGACACTCAACAACTGCAACCGCAACCTTTCGCAGCTCCTTCCACAACGACGGCACTTTTGTCATCGCCCCCACAAACCCCCATGGGTACGTATGATGCGCACCAGAGCAACAACAATAACACTGAGAGTGGCGGCGAGCAACAGCAGCAGCGACGCGGAAGTGGTGATAGTGACAAAACCGATGGCGGTGGCGGCCGCAGAGGAGAAGCGGAGACAAACACTTCAAGTAGCGCTGGTGCTACGAATAATAGTCTTCTTCTACCGCGCAACATCGCGTTCATCACATTCGCTACTACTGACAGTGCCACAAAGGCAGCTGAGGCAACGCACGCGACGTATCCCTTCAAAGAATGTGGCAATGTACCGCTTCTGGCCAAAACGGAAGGCGCCAGGCTGAAAGACAATCACCCGCAACAACATCCAACACAAAAGCAGCAGCAGCGCGCAACGCCTCACGCAACGCAAGCCTCCGCACTCTCTACTGCAAACCCAGACTTTTTGCCTCTTCAGCAACAACAACTGCATCAACAGCAGCGTGTTGTTGTCGGCGTCATCCCACCCACCACTTCCCAACAGCAGCAGCGACGCGGAAGTGGTGATAGTGACAAAACCGATGGCGGTGGCGGCCGCAGAGGAGAAGCGGAGACAAACACTTCAAGTAGCGCTGGTGCTACGAATAATAGTCTTCTTCTACCGCGCAACATCGCGTTCATCACATTCGCTACTACTGACAGTGCCACAAAGGCAGCTGAGGCAACGCACGCGACGTATCCGTTCAAAGAATGTGGCAATGTACCGCTTCTGGCCAAAACGGCTGAAGGGCCGTCCTCCAAGCGGCGAGGCGCCAGGCTGAAAGACAATCACCCGCAACAACATCCACAAAAGCAGCAGCAGCGTGCAACGCCTCACACGACGCAAGCCTCGGCAGCCCCTACTGCAACCCCAGATTTTTTGCTTCTTCAGCAACAACGGCAACTGCATCAACAGCAGCGTGTTGTTGTCGGCGTCATCCCACCCACCACTTCCAACGCAGCCGTTTCCCCCAACATGCCCCTCAACAGCAACAACTATTGGCAACCGCATCAGCAACAGCAACAGCAGCAGCCGATGACCACGAACAATCATATCAACCCGCAACGATTATCAGGCTCCTCTGTTGTCAGCTCGCAACGGTCGTCAGGCACTTCTGTCGGGTCATCTGTGCCGCCGCCGCCCAGCCCCTCATTCCCTCATCACTTTGCATCAAATCCGTCGTCGTCGTCGTTCATACAACCAACAACAACGGCCACGGCGCTTTCTACCACCAGTGGAGGGTTCCAGCAGGGGACTCATAATGCGCAGCAGTTCTTCCAACCGCAGCAGCAACAACAGCAAGCGTTGTCCTTCCTGCCGTCATCGCATCATCAGCATCAGCAGAACAACGACTCGGCGTCGCCGTTTTATGCACGCTCGTCTCCGTCTGGGAATAATGATCGTCATCCACACATCATGCTTCAACCCCACCAGTCTTCTGCTGTACCTGTGACGTCATCGCCATCACACGTTACGTACTCCCAGCAGCAGCAGCAGCAGACGTCTAGTCCATTTGGTCCTTCGATGATGTCCAGCAACAACAACCACGGGCTAAGTGCGACTACAGGAGGTGTTGGGGGATGGGGGAACAATCATACAGCTAACGTTCTCCCTCATCATCCAACACACCAGCAGCACCAATCTTTTCAAATGATGACTGCCACGAGGGCACCTTCAGCGTCCGCACCGACTCCGTCGACTTCACTGTTTCACCCTCAGCAACAGCAGCCGCAGCAACAACACTTTTCGAGCACGTACCCGTCATCGCATGGGTCGTTTTTCACCTCCGAAAATCAGCACCAGCCGCAACAACAACAACAAGGATCGTCTCCGTTCATGGTGCGAGGAGATCATCATGCGCCTACAAACATGTTTTCCCCTCAGCAGCAGCAACATGGCTTTGCAGGGCCCTCACAAGCGGCGACGCAGCCTCAACCACAACAACAGCCGATGTGGCTTGTTTCTCATCTTCCTGCTGGCTCCCAATTGCAGCAGCAGCAGCATTTTGACTTTGGGCCTACCGCAGCACCAGCTCACAGCGGTGAACTCGTGCACTCCCGTCAGTACATGCCCACCCCGTCATCGTCAAGTGGCACCAATGGCGTCGCGTCGTCAAGTCAACCGTGGGCGGCCCAGCCTCCTTCTTCCTCGTCGTACTTTAGTGCCAACGCTTCGGCCCAGCAGCAGCAGCAGCAGTACGTTTTGTCAACAAGCAACGAGCTTATTTTTCCGAATGGCGGTGGTCAGGTTCCCCCCGCTACAAGACAAGATCTGCAGCAACTTCAAGCATCGAGGATCTCACCCGCCCTTGACGGCGTGATGTCTCATCATCATCATCATCATCAGCAGCAGCAAGCGCCTCAGCACAACGCACAACAGCAGCAGCACTCGATGTACTTTGTTCGCAGCAGCACTCGATGTACTTTGTTCGTGATCCACAGCTGCCCTTTCATTCGACGCAGCAGCAGCAGGCTCCTCGGTTTTTTGCTAGCGACGATCGCCAGCAACAACAACAACCTTCATTATTCGTCACTCAGGCACCTGCAGAAGGAGGAAGCTCAAGCCTGTTCCAACCAACAACCCATTTACAAGCTTGAAAACGTTCATCCCAAACGTATGCAAACCAAGACAACGAAAACTGACTTGAGTGAGAACTTCGAAATCTTCTCAACTCGTGAAGTTCCTGCCTAAAATTCGGCAAACTATGTCCCCGCCTGTGAAGCACACAAACGAATACACACGCACAAGAGCCACGACGACAAAGAAGGGATCTTTGTGCCCCTCGTTTTACGTGCCGTCAACCTTTACGTGTTCGCTTCCTCATCATCTACACACTGACGCCTGCTTCCCCCCTCTCTATCAATTGAGTTTATTTCTTTTTCACAAATTCGGATACCATCACTTTTTGCACCATTACACGTTTCTCGCACTATTTGTGTTTCCCTGCTTTCCTCTCTCCAGTCTCTTTTTATTTTCAATTGTGTTTTCTCCTCTTTTTGTTTGAGAAAAACGACATCCCCATTGCGTGCATTTTTTGATCTTTCTTTCTTTTTGATGTATTTTTTGTCATCGATTCAAGTTCGCTTTGATATTCGCTGGAAAGAATTCTCGTTTCCAGCCCAACAAAGAACTTACGAGAAACCATGCAAAAAAAAAAAAATGTTTATGTGCGTGCTTCTTTTTATTCCGTTTCCATGCTTTCCTAACCTAATCTTTGCGTACAATCATGCGGAACAGTGTTCTTCCGACAACCATTCAGCACCTCATCGTACAAAAAAGACAAACCTTTTTTATTTCTCGAAAGAATATTTCTGGGAAGCAACCATTCAACGCACCCCTCACACCATTCAACAGCTACCTCCCGCACAATCAAAAATTGACCTGTTATTTCCCTTTTTATTTTTTGTCAAACAATGAAATTTCAAATCAAAAGCACAAAGAAGGAGTTTTGTGTGATTTGGTGTATTATTTTATTATTATTATTTGCTTGTCGTAGTTTTATGTCTCGTCGTGTGTGGAAAAATCGCGTGACATTTTTGAGCCCAGGGACATGTGCCGTGATAGTATGTTTTGTGAGCTCCATCAAACATTCGAAGCGCCAGTGCTAGTGAGTCTTTTCTTCAGTTTTTTGTGTTTTTTTTAATGATTCGCAGTTTTCGTTCTTCCAGCTCTGCGATTGCCTCTAGTCAAATTTTTCTTTTGAGATTCTTGTGGTTGTGTTGCCGCTTTGTATTTTGTTTTCTTTATTCCGCACTTCGTTTCTCAAATCGCGGAAGGAGATCCCCCTGCAAAAAAAACTCAACTTACGTATCAAGGCTGTAAAAATCACCTTTTTGCATTGTTGTTCAAATTCTTTTTTTTCCCCCTCTTTGTTTCTCCCGTCGTTGCTGATGTGTGATTCATTTCTCCTGTGTGTGAGTGTGTGGAAACTAAGCAAACAAATACTCTCCAACACATCAAGTGAATGTTGAGTATCGTGTGCTGCTACCGTTCTCCTTTGCGGAAGAAGAAAATCAAATGGATCTGCCCGTACCTCTCGCCTCTTTTTTTTTTTGTTTATATCTCTTCCCAACCTCTTTTTTTATTATTATTTCCTACATTTCACATGCTCTTTTCTCAACCAAAGCCACACGCCCCCTCTTCAAACCGAATACACCCCAAAAGTTCCCAAACCCCTCCTGACCTCTGAGCCGTTTATTATTACTCCCCCAAACTTCACAGATTATGTTAACGCGGTTTTAGTTTACTTCTGTAGTTTTTGTTCCTTTAGTTTGTGAGCATGGGTACGAGCACGTTGCCCTTCCTCTTTTTATTATTTTGTTTCATCTCTCTCTCTCTCTCTCTTAAACCCTTCGTTTATGCGGCAACTTCATCTTCTTCTTAAGCTCAAGGCATTAACAAAGCCATCTCTCTTCTTCCTTTTCCACTCTCCCCCTCTTCATTTCGTTTTTTATTGTGTGGCGTGTCGTGTGATGGTGTAAACCGCTTGCTTTCACCCACCAAAAAAAAAGGGAGAACGAGAAACGGCGCGACTACTACTCATTTTGTTGTTTCGTCTCCTTATGTTTTATTGATTAATTTCGTTCCGCGCTAAATACCACAACACACAAAACTGATTATTGTATTCTTAATCAAATCAGAAGAAGCATTTGGTTCTCCTCCTTGTTTCCACATCCCTCTCCCCTCGTACTACCTCTTTGTTGTCGTTTTTTTTATCAGTTCGTCGTTTAATCTGCTTCCCCATCTCGCTTCGTTATTCCCTACGGTTTCCTTGTTTTTACTCTTCTCAAATAATACCCTCTCATACAACCAAATGCTGTGAAAAAGCTGTGACTGTTGCTAGTGTGGTAGTGTGGCGGTGAATTCTCCTGGAAGACTCATAAGACCCACTTCACACTCACATTAAACGAAAACTTGTTCTTCAAACAAAAACCAAAAAACAGACCTCCAAACCTTCTTATTTTCAATTCATTTTTATTTTTTTCGCTTCAGCTCTTCGTGGATCACTTTGTAATTATTGTTCTTTTTCTTTTGCTTGTGTATCTGTATCGATGAGGCAGCTACAGTTTTGTAGTGAGAGTTTCCTCAGTCCCTTCCGAGAGCAAGTGTTTCACTTCAAAAGATTATCGTTTCGTTTCATTTTTCTTTTCCCCGTATCGTTTTTCTTTTTCGTTATTCGACTTGGGCTTCAAAAGAATCTGGAGCATATTGTGGAGGAGAGAGAAAAACTCAAAAAGGAAACTCATGATTTGAGAGTCTCCAAACAAAAAAAAAAGTGTAACGGGTCACAACCGTTGGGGAAAAAGAACAGAAGAAAAAGAAAAAGAACAGCTGCACCTTCCTGCAGTATTTTTATTTTTCTGTTGCTCCGCGATGTTGATGCTTTTTTTCGTTCTCATTTTATTGTCCCCTCTCATTTACAAACCTCCTGCCCTTTCGCTCGTCCCCCTCCTTCTTCGTCCCCCTCTCTCTACTTGTCTGAACACCCCTTCCCTATTTATTTTCCCCCCGCACTTTCACTCCCCCCTCGCTTATCTCCCCCTCCTTTCTCCCCCTCCTATTTATCCCCCCATCTCACTGGTTTCACTTCAGTGTGAAACTCTCTCGCCAACCATTTTTTTTCCTCCTCCACCCCCCTCCAATCCCACCACCACCACAAAAAAAAGAATAAAAGCGCAAAATTCAAACAGACCCAGTGTTTTGGTGTCGGTTCGATCTCTGAGTTTTTTTCTCTTCCTCCTCTCACCTTCTTTTTTTCCCCTTCTCGATGTGTTCGGCGCGCTGCTGGGCCCCTGCTTCGTACTTTGCACCTTTCTCGTCTGAAAGGGAAAGGAACGCAGCTTCCACGGCTGTGTGCGAGTACCTGTGTGTGTGTGATGATTCCCCCCAGCACCACACTTCATTCCGGTTCAAAAAAGAAAGAATGTGTGTGTGATGATTCCCCCCAGCACCACACTTCATTCCGGTTCAAAAAAGAAAGAAAAAGACTAGAGAGAAGCGAAGACACTGGGACGCAAACTCAAAGTGAAATGCAAATCAAAAAAAAAAAAAAAACCTAATGAAGGCTCGTATCCAACATGAGCAGCAAAAAAAAAAGCCCAGCGGGATGATGCTAACATCGCAACGCTAAGAATTGACATTTTTTCTTTGCTTTTATTTTGGTTTTTCCTTGTGGCTATTTCAGAGGGTTGTCTCTCTCCGCCTTGCGATAGTGTGATTGCTGCAATGGCGGGTTTCCTTTTTTTTGTTTTCGAAAACAGCATGAAATACAAAGAAAACCTGTTGTTGGAGAGAGAAGAAACATAGCAGCGATATTACCTTGTTTCACGTTATGATTATGTTGACACTTGTACTGTTTCTTTATTGTTGTTGTTGTTGTTGTTGATTCCCATTTCCAAAGCTAAAAAGATAGGAACCTAGAACGCACCCTCCGAGCAGAGAAAGAATGGACCCGCTCTTACAATCCTTGCAGTCTCGCATTCTCCCCGAAGACATCGCCCTGTTTTCCGATGGCAGCATCAAAGCACTTTCTGTCAATGAAGTTCTCGCGATTACTCATGCGATTGATCATCAATTGTCGATGATGAAACGAGGGGTTATGGGAACAGATATTGTTGGGTTCGTTGCTCACTTGCTGTCCACTGGCCACCTCGACCCTACGACGTTCCCACGTTCTCCAACGGCTTTGGAGCTTCAACTCTGCCGCAAGCTCGCTAGGATCGAAGACTCAGATATTGTGACCCAGCTTCAAATATTGCGAATGCTGGATGCGTTCCGCACGCTAGTTGTGCTGTTTCAGAGAAATCTTATGGGAGTGATCGGTGAGGAACTAGCACGCGGTGGTAGAGGCGGCGGCTTCGCCAACAGTAATAAGCATGGCGCGATGGGTATTAGTAACACATCACCGATGAAAAGCAGCAAGAACAACAAGAACAGCAGTGGAGGAGGTGGTGATGGTGGCGCACTAGCCGAGGATGTTGCGGCTAGAATTGACCTCACGTCAGATGTATGTGCTTCGGCAGCAGCACTTACCGACGACACACTGTTTGCATCTGCGTACGGCGGGATGATCCCTACGTATGTGCTGTATCAATTAGCGGAGCGGTACGGCCTAGACGCTCGGTCCTGTTTCCATCCATACTCAGCCGTTAGTCTGCTTCCTACCACCGATGATGCCGTCATCGCTCTTCGCGATCTCAAAGCAAAGGAAGAAGAACAGCGACAAAGACTTGCTGCGGGAAACAATAAGTCTGCAAGCGTCAACCAGCAAGCAAGCCAACGATCTGATGACGACGAATCCACCGTTGAATTTCTGAATACCTCAGCTGGGGGCACCACTGCCACTGCTGCCGCCGCAGTATCCGCAGCAGCAGCCACGGCCGAGCAAAACAGACGAAAAGCGTCGAATGCAGTTCAAAAGAACATTGTCGTGCCGGTGGAGTTTATATCACCTGTTGTCTTGACGGATACCTTCACGCCGCTCGACAAAAAACTCCTTCGAGTCTTCACCGATACGTTTGGTGCCTTCGATCCCAACGACCCTCACAATCAATTCGGTTTATCGAGTGATCTTGTGGATGGGCACTATCTGCTGATTCTTCCTGTACAGAAGTTTGCGCAAGTGCTTCGCATTAGTCTTGTTCGGGCGTCAAAGGTGATTCAGAATGCTCTTGAGGGCGTTGTGGGGTTGGGTCGCGGCGGCGGCAACAACAACGGTGGTAGTGGTGGTTTGTCGGTTGGTTCAGCGTCCACGCGGCGGAAGTCCCTCCGCCACCCCACAACGGAGAATCTCAGTACGGCAGGCGGTGATGAGATGGAAGACCTATTCGGTGTATGGGGAGCTGACAGCATCGACGGTGGTGGTGGTGGCTCCGTGGGATTGCGCTCGCTCAGCCCTATGCCAGGGCAAATGGGCAAGAAGATGAGCTTTATTAGTGAAGCAGTGACGTCGACGCGCACTCCACCCCCGCCTGCATTGAACCCCAACAACAGCAGTAACCTCGCCACTTCACAACGTGGTGACGGTGTGCCCTACGGTGCAGCAGAGGCCCTCCCCTCACCCTTCCATGTTGTACTCCTTCGTGGTTATCTACGCTTTCCTGAGTTCGAGCTGGTGATCCGCTACTTGAATCAAGACTCTTCTGGCGCAGCAGATCCCGCCAAGAGCCGCAAAGAGGCACAACAAGTGCTAGTGGATGAACTAGTCGCTCGCAATAGTAACGCCCAGCTTAGCTCCGCGAAAGGCTCGTCGTCTTTGGCAACTGCCGCGTCCCCGCAGCAAACAGAGCTGGCTCGACAACTCAGCGCTGCTGCTCGAAGACAACGTGGGGTGTTTGCACCAAGTGGTCAAGATGAACAAATGCTAATCGATGCCCAGGCAAGCTTTATTGAGAAGGCACTTTTCAACTTAGACGGAAGCCTACGTCTGACGCTCAACACCAACAACTCAAACAATAACGCAACATTAGCAAAAAGGAGTGGAAGATCTCTTCGCGGCACTGATATTACATCACCCAATAACGAAGTTGACGCAGCAGATCGAAAGTTCCCCACGATGACAGCCAATAACGGTCAAGATCCTTCAGGAGGAGCTGCAGTGGTGTCACCTACAGTGGGTGGCAACTCGGGTGTGGGGGGTGGAAGCGAAATCGGCATGCAACAACTTGGCGGCGGTGATCGAAGACAATCCACGTTCACTCGCTCCAAGAAAGGAAGCCACCATGAACACAGCCATCAGCACTCTCCGTCGTCGCCCACCGCTTCCACCACGGGAGGTGGGGGTGCGCCGCTGCACGGTTGGGCTATCCACGACCACCCAGCAGAGCGCCTCGCTGTAAAACCGATGAACGGCAAAGACGTGAACAGACTACGAAAGTCCTTCGTGTCTTCTCCCGGTCGCACGACGCACTCGTACACAACAAACACAGAAGCAACCATCAGCGCAGTTCTCAACAATGCAGCCACTGATAGCTCAAGAGGCAACGGCCTTGCACAGAACACGACAGGTGGTAGTTCCAATGCAGGGAGTAGCAACAACAACAACGGCGGTGTGGGCGGTCCTTCGTCACAAGCCAACAACAACAACGCCGTTGGTGGTGGGAGTGGTGCCTCAGTGCTTCAACGCCGTGTTGTCAGCCCCCGTCAACGGCAGCTGATGGAAGTCCTGAACTTAGAAAAGATGGCTGAGGTGATGGATCGGATTCCAGAAGATCCACTTGGGCTTTTCACGAACTCCCTGCTCGGTGGTGGTGCCAACGGGGGCGTTGCTGTGTCATCAGGGCAGCCGGGTGTGTCTAACACCGGGGCTGGACAAGTTGGGCAAACTCTCTTGTCTCCCCACTCTGGTGGAGCGGGTGGTGTTCCTGCGTCGCATCTGTCGATCGCCGCACTACTCCAACACACCGACAGTAGCGTCAACGGAGCGTATTTCGGTGGTGGTGGAGGCACGGGTTCGATGAATACGCAACAAACAGGCGGCGCTATCTTTGCAATGGAGCTTGATCCCTCTGGTGGGTCATCAAAGAGGTCGGGTGGTATTCGCAGCACGACGAAAGCAGGAGGAGCAGCAGCAGCACGGAACCATCAACAACAGCAGCAGGAAGGGGGCCTCCTCCTTAGCCCCACGCTCTTAGGTGCATCCCGCCACCAACGACTATTGTCCAGTTCTGGAAATGAAGACGAATTGAGTGTCTCACAGAATCTATACGATGTTACCGTCTGCGCCCCCGAAGCCGCTGTGCCCCTCAACGCCGGGGGAGGAGACTCAGCAGCAGGAGGGGGTGCAGCTGCTGCATTCGATCTGAACGGCAACACCGCGAGCAACGCTGGTGCTGGTGGAAGTTCGCGTTCGCATCATCGAACTGTGCCACTCAGGTCCAACGGAATTCACGCTCAAGGGTGGAGGTCTGTGCATTACATTCCCAAGTTGCAGAATGACAGCATTTCAGACTACTGTGACTCTGTCAAGCGCTCTGGAGGTGGCTTCGGAGAGCGAGGCCGTCTCCTTCCCTCGTCTGACATGCAAGCTGCAGGAAGTGGCAGTGATGCTGAAGAGCACCACGACGGTGGTGAGCCGGTGGTGAAAGCAAAGCGCAAACGTCATCACCGCAAAGCGCATCACAGCAACCCAACCGTCCCTATCGATGAACACTTAAATGAGCTGCTATCAGAGGCGGCACCAAAGCCTACAAAGGAACGAAGAATTGCGCGACCTAAGAATGATCCTTCCAGTGAGCAACAGCCGCAAGGAGAACTGCAACACTTCGAAGAGAAAGAGGAACAGCGGCAGAAGCACCAGCCTCATCACCGGGATAGAACAAACATCGCTGAAGCTTCTGCTCCTCGGCGACTCCCTCCTGCCCCCGCATCTCCTCGGCTAGCAAAAGACCCTGATCTTGCAGAAAGCGCACCCCACCGCGTTCCGGTTCCTCCAGCGCCACGTCGTCCTGCAGGGCATCAGCCGCAGCAGCCCGCAACTGCGCGTCGTCCCAACGAATCATCATCTCTTGCAGCTTCCACCGCAAAGTCGCACAACACGACGTCGTCGTCGAAGTCTGCTCGTCAACCAACAGCAAGCACCCAATCCGTCCCCCCGCCGCCTCGTGGCTTCATGGCGGTGATGGACAACAGCCGGCAGCCGCATGGAGGCACGATGCTTTCCTTCATCCCCCCAGCGCTAGCAATGGATGTTGTCAGGAGTATCGACCTTAGAAGCACATTTCCAAACTCCCCCGGCGGTGGTGGTCAGCGTCAGTCTGTTCGAGGGTCGCTGCTTGAACCTTTGGGCCAGGGGGCTCGAGGAACTCAGGTTCCCCTGCAGGAGGCGAGAGATCCGTTGCATGAAGCTGCAATGGCACGAAGTCGTGAGCAGATGGGCAAGTTGCGATTTACCTCGTAAGGGTGTGTTTTAGTGACTGCCACCATTCGCAAAGATTTTGAGAAGAAAATTGTACAAAACAAAACAAACAAGCAAAGAAGTAGCCTTATGTGCGTTAAAAAAAATGAATGTACCCAACGAGAGGAAATGAGAGCTGTGCCATAGCATCTTTCCAACGTGAGAACTCCCCTCATAACAAACATTTGAGACGATGCTTGTTTTTTTTGTTTTCAGATAGAAGGAATTCCCAACGGCGAAGCTCATTCAGTCAATTCTACAACGATGCTTCGACACGCCCCAGTGACCACAGCTTGCTTAGGAATTGTGGTTGTCTCATCGACAGCGTTGTCCAGCTCATTGCTCTCCCTTCTCCTGGCCAAAGAGTCTTCTTCTGGTGGTTGGTCGGCTGTTTCTTCGTGGTGGGCGTTGCGTTTGCCACTGTCCACATTCCCAGTGTTGCCATTTGCTCCGTCAGGATGGATTTTCTTGTGCTTGCTTGTGTTTTTATTCCACTCGCGACAACTTGAGCGGCAATGGGGAAGCCCGAAGTTCTTGACGTACATTGCTGTGATCTCACTCATTGGGCGTTTCGCTGCCCAACTAGTCATTGGCGGTCTTAGTCCATCGTCGACAGCATGCCGACTCGGCTATCTACTCGCTGCCATCGTGCCCATCTCCGCCTTGGCGACGAGACTTGTCACCGACCTACCTGCTGTTGGAAAAAGCACAACAATTTTCCACCCTCGTATTGTGCTGTCTGCTGAAAAGGTCGTCGTGGTATCTGCTGCTGCTCTTGTGATCTTTTTCAGCCCAACGCCACCTATTTATCTCATCGCAGATATTGCGCAAGGACGCCATGCAAAGATTACTGAGGTAGTGGGCTACGGTCCTCGCGTTGCATTGTGCCTTGGGGGCATTGCATTAGGTTTGCTGACTCGTCGCGCCTCTGCCGCTCGTCGTCGCAACAACGCTGGTGTCGTTGTACCTCCAAATAGTGCTGCTCGAGTGTTGAATTTTATTAACGAACGTATCAGCAAGCCCATCGTGGAACGAATTTTGAATTTTGCCCTCAGCCCTTTATGTGGCCCAGTGACTTCCGTGGAACAATTTCTTCCCGAAAGACTGCGACAACAACAACGCAATGGTGGTCACAACAATGGCGGTGTGCGAGCGGCGAACGGGAGAGGGGTTGGAGCATTGGCTGGAGATAACGGCAACGATAATATCCCGCAAGAGGTCTGGGATCGTATTATCCGTGAGCAGCAGGAGCTGAATTCCGCACGATCCCCAAACAGTCCTGGGGTGAGCGATCAGCGACGCGTTTTCCCTGTTCCTGGTCAACAACAACAACAACAAGCTCAGCATGTTGAAGTAGACCCTACCAAGATTGTCCTTTTGAGAGAATTGCAGCTTGGCGTGTCCGATGATCTCATCGCAGAAGCTCTCATTGTTACAAACGGTGATGTGGATGCTGCGGTTGCGTATCTGTGCGAAGGTCACTGAAAAAAGGAATTGGATAGGGAAGGGGGAAAACTCAAAACGTTTGTTTGGGGATATTCCGTGTGAAGGAATTGTTTTGTTTGCGTATTTCATCTGTGCGATCAAACAAAAAAAGCCATTGACTTGTCCTTCGAGTCGCAAAAGCTCTGTGCTGTTGCGATCTTCCTCTTTTCTATGAATTTCTTTTCAAAAAGGAGAAATCACTCAATATTAGCTCTCGTTGAGTTCCTTCGTCCAAATGGAGCACTCTTCTTCACAACAGCTCGTCGCGTCAATCATTGCGATAGTAGTCATCATCATAGAATTTATAAGTTTCGTAGCTGGTGGTGTTTCTGCGTTTCCTGCATCGCCTCGGGTGGTCAATTGCAGCAGCTTCAACGCGACTAGCAACAACAACACAATTGCCGTTAGCAGCAATTCATGGTTCGTGCTGAACTGTTTTGTCAACGATGCGCCTTCAGGAGGCACCACCTCTGACCCCATTATGCTGCCGTCGATGGTGATCGTCAATTTTGTCGTTGAGAACACAACTGCAACTGAGCTTGAAAATGTTCTCATTGACGCAAGGAGTACGAATGTATTTCCTTCTGTTGAATTTGGAGTCGGCATCAATTTTTACACGCTATCCAACATCACAGTGAAATTATTCAACCTGTCCACGAAGTCTCCTACCACTGGTAGAGAAGCGCGTGTGCTCCGAGGTCCAACCGCCAAGAGCTTCATCGATTTCAAGTCGAACACTGTATTCCAATACTTGTCCATTATCATCGATCAATGTTCAATTGTCGCCTACTTCTCCGCGCCTTTGATCAACCTTTATGCCACTGGAAGTTTCAACTTTGACTTCAACAGCGTTTCATTGACGATTCTCCACAGCCAGTTGAGCCTCACGTGCACCAAATCCCAGCCTGGGATGTTCTTCATGATTAGCTCGTACGCTACCATCGGTGGTGGTCAAAATCAAGGAATCACCCGTGGCGTCACCTATCGCATCGAGGACAGCAACATCACGGCGCTCTTGGAGACCGGCAGCACGTATCATCACGGGCTTTTCTCTATATGTCCTCTTCATTGCCATCCTCGTTGCACGAACGTTCATTGAATTTCATCTGGTGTGTTTGTCGTTTGATACGCCAAGACCTTGTCTTGGGTATAATACCAACGACACGTCCGATCCCACAGCGTATGGAGGGGTGTTCCATTTACGAACATACAACGCCACTGGGATCAATGTATCGTTGACGGATGTGGTGGTAGATACGGCCGTCCCTTCGTGGGATCTCTTTTTGCGCGTGTCAATGAGGATTGGCGTTGTATTTTTACTGTCGAACTCTTACCGAATGGTGGACTGCATGACCGGTTTGGTGAGTCACATTCAACGTACGAACGTCACAAACGTTGGTCGGCAAGGCGCGGCCATCATCAACGTTGTCTCGTACCTTTTGCTGCAGGAATCTGTTGTTACATTTGACCGTGTAGACTTTTTCAGTCAAGTCCATGGAGCGTTGCGCGCTCTCGATGGGGGCCGCGTCAGCGCCCTCATCGTGTTGGAGACCTCAACTCATCGTAACCTCGCTCTCGTGGCTAAGAACACTGTTGCGCATATGCACGTCACCAGCGGCGAAGCAACAGTGGACGCGGCTTCTACCAGCATTGTGGTATTGATTAGCGCAGCCATATTTCTTATTAGTAGCGCAGGGAATGGGCTCAGTGTGTCTGTTCTTGGATGCACCGCCAACATCTACCAGCTCAATGGATATGCATCGTTCTTGAAGGGCGGTCCGATAGTCTTCCTGACCCTCGTTGCTTCCTTGGTCAACGTTGCACTCCCTAGTGGCGCCGGTGCGATCAACGCAGACAATCATAACGCTACGATTGTGGTAGAAAACTCGATTTTGTCGTGCACGAAGAATTTTACGGTTCCCACCGCGCCGCTCCTGCTCACCGCAGTCATTTCATCCATCAATACCATTATCGTGGTGACAACAACTCTCATAGATTCGTCGATGCAAGTGACGAATTCAAGCGTGGTTGTGGTGTCATTCAGCGCAGCACTGTCATCGCAACTTATTTCCCTTCTAGGAGTATTTGCCACCGCTACGAACATCACGTCTGTGGTGTGCGCAGCCGATGCCAAGTCTCTCATGTCGAAAGTCATTCCAGTGGGCTTAGCTGGGACAGGCAATACTTCACTTGCCGCCTACCTCGACGTTCCTCCTACCGTACAAGTGAATGTGCGCATCATTGTGAATGGGTGCGGTTTATTTCTCGTCCCCTCAGCCTCCGTGAAGAATCAAACCTTCGTGGATCGTGCCGTGTCGGCAGTTGTATTACCACCGTCGGCGATGAGTCGTTGCGTCATTGTCATTATGATGTCTCAGCTGTCAACGGTGTTGAGCAACATGGGAGGAGTTGGCGGCGCCATGGGTGGGCTTGCTGAGGTCCAACCGGTTGCTATTTCAGGATTTGGCGACGTCAATCTTACCCAATCCAACGCCACCATCGCAGGTAACATCAACAACAATCGCGACTTATTATTTTACGATGGCAACTCCGCCCCTTGTGCTCCTTGACTGGTGCTCTGGAATCACGATGGGGCACGATGAGAGTTGATGGCGGTCTCTACACCTTGAGAAACGGTTTGTTGTTGACCGCACAACGGCCACTACGTGTGAACGCTCTCGTAAGTGTTGACAGCATTAACAATGTTCCATCCCATGTGGTGCTGGTTGAGGGTGTAAACGTCGAGATTTCCGGTGTCGTGTTTTCTGGGTTTGTTTCCCTCGCGTCCTCCTCGATGATTCTCACAACGAGCAGTAGTAAGAGTGAAGGAGAAGTCTTACCTCAGTTTATTGTTGGATGTAATGTTTGGGACGGAGCCACCATGAGCACGTCAAGGATCGGGAGTGTTGTGCCGTCATCTCAAATCTCCTCACCACTCTTTGGTAGTGGTGGGGGCGCGATAAGAGATTCTGAGAGTTTCAAGAAATGCAAGAGACTTGCTCTATTCAGCTTCACAGAAACGGCACATCCTCCCCTCCACCCGATCCCAGGCAAACCGGACACGAATCTGCAACGACGGCAAGCTATCGCAAGCATTGCCCTTTTTGGTGCCATCGCTGCCTCGCAGGGCGCTGCTGGAAGTAGCCGAGGTGGACCGCCAGCAGTTTTTGGTGCTTTTGCAGTCCTTCAAATGCGCCGGCGATGCACTCTCCAAACACTTTTGCAACAAGAACAAAGTGGAGAGAGTAGTAGCAGCAGCAGCAGTAGTACTGGTGGGAATTCCCCTCAAAGCTGCGCACCGATGGACAACATTCTTCAGTTAACGTTTATCGCTTCCTCCATCCCAGACTCCCTTCAATGCGCTGTTGGCACTGTGATAGGAAACATCGTGATCGCTGTTGTCATGGCACTCCTTTCGCATGCTGGGAGGCGGTATGGCGTGCGGTACTTGAAGAATTTGATTGTCGCACCTCGCAAGAATGCCAACGACGACCCGAAATTGTCAAAGAACACGTCACTTCACTCTGCGCATTTTGTGCATTTACGAAACATGCTCGTTTTCTTCTGCACAACATTTCCAGGTTCCATGGCGCTACCATTCTCTATTGTTGGAGTTCCTACCTTAGCGGCTGCGGTGACGTTAGTCGGAAGTGGGGACTCCACTCCTGGGCTTGTTGTCGTGGGTATCGTTGTACTAATTCTGTGTGTTGGATTTCCTCTTGGCGTGGTGTGGAATGTACTCCTACGCGTGCGTCCGTTCCCGTTGTCTTCTCGCGTCCTACGAGCCCCTCCACTAAAAGCTGCGCCATCGGTCATGTCGTGGTTGACGCACCCAACAACTGAATGGCAGTCCACCAAAGGCCTGTTCATCGGTTCGTCTGCTGGTACCTCGCAGAGAGGAGCATCTCCATCTGAGCACTTGAAGAATTTCTGGCCGTACTTCGAGGGTCTGCGGGGAAGGAGGCAGTGGTTTTTCTGCATCGACTTTTCCTGTTCGACCCTCACAGGGATATTCATCGGTGCATCGTATGCAGCCCCTGACTCCGCAGCATGCGAAGCGTTGATTTGGGCAGGGTGTTGCGTTGCGATCGCTGCAGTGCTGGAGATGGTGCTGTGCTGTGTGTTGCAGCCGTTTAGCACCCCTATTGAAAATATTTCATGTGGCCTCGTCACGTTGCTAGCATTTGCGTCTGAAGTGATTTCACTCGCAGTAGATGATAACAACGAGGAGGGAGCTAATGCAGCATCCACCCTTGCCTTGCTGGGAACCATCGCGCAGTTTCTCCCGGTCATCATCACAACGGTATACGGTTGGGAATGGAAGCTACAGCAAGCTGCTGAAGCGTCGCATCTCCCGTGGTTGGTGAGTCGTAGCGCTGATGTTGATGTTGTTAGTCGTGTGGACATCAAAAATGATGGACATCATCGTTTCATGAATAACACTCATCGCAGCAGCAGCAGCAGTGGTCGTCGTGGACGACAAATCTCGTTGTTGTCGTCCTCAGCTGCAACCAACGATGCGCTTGCGTCCCTAGTGGAAGCAATTTGCGCGCACCGCTGCTGTGCTAAGAATGAAGGGCAAGAAGACGTTTTCTGAATCTTTCTCATCCCTTTGGACCCGGTAGAAAAAGCGGAAAAGAAAAGATTGTTCTCAAAAAAAACGAATCCGTGATGCAGTAATTTTATTTTCCTCCCATCCCCACACACACTTCCTATCAGTCCTATCGTTTTGTTATGAGAAAGCATCGCACCGTTAACAGTGTTTTTATTGTGTGTGTTTCCCCTAATTTTCATACAGTGCACAACGGCTTTGTTTTGGCATTTTGGAACCCC
>CYKH01001870.1:0-14966 GCA_001460835.1 Bodo saltans
GAGGCCACATGACATATTTTCAATAGGGGTGCTAAACGGCTGCAACACACAGCAAAAAAAAAAAGCAGTCAGAAACTCTCGTGACGCTCCTTCTGGTGGTGTTGTCTGATGGGCTCTGGCCCGGGTTAGACCTGTGGAGCGTCCTTGTGACTCTTGAGCGCTGCCAGAATCTTCCAGCACCTGCATCGATCCATTTCCGCTTTGCCGTCCAAATGGTTCTTCTGATTCGAACGTCCTTCGCGTCCGCAAGCGAAGCAGTCAAATCCCGCGCATTTATTCGCTGCGCGTTGAATCAAGGATGTCTGCTAGCAGCGTTGGAAGTGTTAGGCCGACAGTTTCAGCCCATCTTAGAGGGCTACATGATGGACCATGCGGTGCTACGTCAGTATGGATCCGATAAATGGGATAGGCTGGTAAGAGTGGTGGCGCCAATTGCTGGTCCGCCGCTGGATGTGTTCTACACGGTAGCGTCGCCGCCGCCGTCGAATAGCGCAAGCAGCCCTACTAGAGGTTCCGCATCATCATCGTCCTCGTCAACGGTAGCAGGAAGTCCGTCGTCTGGGCCTTCAGCTGGTGTTGCATTTGAACTCGATCTCGTGGTTCCCGAGTTTGATTCCCGAAAAGAGTACATGAGCATTGTAAAGTTGTACATCGCCGGCGTGACAGACAGCGCCTCTATTCCTGAGTTACCTATCGTAGTAGTCGAAGAAGAGCCGCCTGCAGGTGCAGGTGGTGAATTAGAAACGCAGATACTTGCTACAACGCAGGACAGCGATAGCATACGTGGTGAGCTCGCCAAGGATGACGACCCCTTACCACGACAACGAACGTCATCATCAACTCCGCCTGCAACTCCAACCGATGGAACGACTGCTGAACCTTTTCCTGCCGATGGCAGTGCAGCAGATGAACAAGGAGCGGGAGGAGCAGCGTCAACGAAGAAAAAGACGGTGAAGAAGGTGACGGTAGTGACGAAAAGAATCATTAAGAAAACGACGACAGGGAGTTCAGCGGATGGAGGAGGAACCACTGTTGTGACGACAACAACAACTCGCACCAAGTCGGTACCGCCAGCAACTGCTGGCACTGGAGATGAAGTTCAGACGGATGAAGGAGCGTTCGCTGGCCCTGATGACGAGGAATGCACAACAGAAGTAGTCAAGCACGTCGTCGGTGCAACACCACCCGTTGTTGTTACCGATGAAGGCAATAGCAGAAACAATGGCACAACAACTCTTGTAGATGCTGCAATATCTGGTGACGTGGTAGAAGACAATCTTCCTAATGATCTCACACAAACGAACAAGGCAACTATTGCCGCGCATAATGACACCGCCGCTGCCGCAATTCACCTCAGTGACGCTGAGAAGATGAAACAGCGAAAAGAACTTGATGAAGCGATAGCAGCAGTTGAGCGCCTGTTTGCCCGTCGACGGGCTGCACTCGACGCTGCGCTGGAAACGGTTGCTTCCGCGGAAGCCTTTCTTGACAAAGAGCTTACTGGCAGCGAGTAAATGGACAAGAGAAAACAACAGATGGAGTGGAGCCCCCGACAGTTGAGAGGGGGGTTTGTGGCTTTGTTGTACCGTAAGTTGCGAATGGGGTTGTGTGCTGGAATTTGTGAATCGTTCGTGTTTTTAATTTGTGTTTTTTTCCTCCACTTTCTTGTGACTGGGAGGTCATCGTGATTTCTTAGAATGAATGAAGTTTTCATCGATTTGCGGATTAGTTGATCGCGTTTCTTGTATGTTTGTTTGCGTGGGAAGTAGATTTATCATCGAGCGAAAACAGGTGTTTCGAAACACACATTTTTTGAGGAAAATATGTCGGACGCAGCAGATCCTCATCTCGAGTTGGATGCAAACGCAGACGCCATTGATGCTTCAGAGTGTGTTCCCACTCCCAATGATAACAGCACGGCACCAGTAGAAATAACGGAACATGCTATTTCTGAGTACGTGATCGCAACAGTTGTTGTTTCTGACGCCGAAGCCACGCCCTCTTTCCCTGTGAAATCCAATGTTGTGTGTTCTGCGCTGCACCTGCCCACGACCCTCAACGTCGTTCAGCGCGAGGGTCCAGAGTATCCCCCTGCGTCGGAGGAACTCACTCTTCGTGCATTGCAATTTCAACAAGCATGCTGGGATGCCGGTAGACCATATCGACGTGACGCTGCGGTTGCTCGTGGCATGTATGACGGGGACTTCGAACGAGAAGATGCGGCGCAAACACCATTTGCCACCGCAGTGCGTCAACCCGCTGAGGCTGAAATGGTGGGCGTGGGCGTTCGCCCTGGTGGTGAAGTTTTCGGTCTGACACGACACACCTACCGCGAACTTCTCACACAACCTCTCGCCTTGGAAAATATTCCATTCATGAACGAGGCCACCGCCTCCAAATTTACTCCAGCATCGCTGACTCAAGTGTCCCTACGAGTGCGCAACTATGGAGCGCCGCATCTCACCGCAGTTCATACGACGCAACGCGAGACGTCATATCTGACGTCACCGTTCAGCGCCGCCTCCGTGAAGGAGCGCGCGGATGCAGCACGCCCCATCACGTCACCGATACCCCCTGCCAACGCTGTGCTTCAATCTCCGCTAAAGAAGAGAATGGCTGAGATCCGCAGCGGCAATGATAGCAGCACTGGTTCTAATACTCCTCCTCCCGCAACGCCAGCGACTACGCGGGAGCAGCAGCAGCAACGCCCTTTAGATCCTTTTGCCATGGCTGCCTCAGTCGACCCAAAGCGAAGCTGGGACCCAATCAAAACTCCATGCAGCTTCCGCGTTATATCTTGCAGCTCCCTAGACCACTCCATGTGGGCCTTAAGCGAACAAGGCGCACCGTATGCGTATGTAGAAGTGCCCCTGTCCAACCCACCAGTAAGGGATTGGGTGCGTGTGAACAGTGGGCATGTAGACCCAGACAGCGTCTCTGGTAGAGTCACCAACAAAGTCCCAATTCGGTCGTTGTTGACGGTAAGTTGCGGCAACGGTCACAGTGTGTGGGGCATCTCGGAGGATAGCTCAGACTTCCGTCGGTGCGTTGCTCGTGTCGGGTTCACTGCCGACACCCCAAACGGAACAGACTGGGTGAACATGAGTGAAGGCATCATGATGAACCCACCAACCGCGTCGGAACGTGCTCAAGCGACGTTGAAACGATCCAAATCGTTGTTTGTGCGCTCTCCAACAGCAACTCCTCCCGCTGATAGCACCGCATCTTTGGGCGAGCCTGTTGTGGTGAAGACGTTTCTACATGTCAGTGTTGGGTTCGATGGATCGGTATGGGCTATTGTAGCGGAGTCTCGTGTGGACGGTAACTCCGACGCCATCGTTGCTGAATTCCCTCAGTGCTCCATTGACTTGTACAATGCGTCGACAGTGTTTCGTACGTCTGCGTGGGTGCGTGAGGGTGCCCGTGGCCGCTCTCTTGGTCAGCGATGGATGCCGCTAGCACTTCATCAGGAACAGTTTGATTACCATCGGCCCTACGAAGTTCAACATCAAAAGAAGAACGGCACCGGTGGTACCAACGTAAACGCAACGCATTTCCTCCAGTTGCATCATGGAACCTTCAACCAAGTGTTCGCTATTATTGCAGAAGACATGAGCGAATATCAGCAAGGCGTTGGTCATTTGTATGAGCGCTGCGGCATCACAGAGCAGAACCTCACCGGAGATTGCTGGAGGAAGTTGCTCCTCGATCCTAGTCCACGCGGCATGCATGGCCTGCTCACGCTCCCTGTTGACCTGCGGCTCTTACCCGAAGATCCCGAAGTGGAACCTCCAACAAAGCTGATCACCATGGCGGTCGCAAGCGACGGTGGCGTTTGGGCGGTGAACGACCAAAAGCGATTGATTGATTGCACTGCTTGTGTTGCGAGGGCCCGCGCCCATCCATCGTCCGTGATTCTTCACGATCGGTTTCAAGGAATCCCCAACCATCGTGATACAACCATCGATGGAGATTTGTATGACGCCAACAGAGCAGACTTGACGCCGATGATCCAAGCGTTCTTGCACTGGCGGCAAACACAACAACAACAATCACCACCACCACCATCAGCTTCTCCTCTTCCTACCACGGCTGGAACGCATTGGCAACTCTCCACAGAGTATCACCGCCTCATTACATCTGTCATGGTGCTTTTGGACAATGCAACCCTAAGAACACTCTTCCCGGACGCTGACTCCGAGTTGCTTGCAAAGATACCCAGCCCACAACAAAAATTGTACTTGTGCGAAATCGTCGCGCAGCATGCTGGTGGAGATCAAACGTCTTCTGCCTCGCTGCCATCGCACTACTACGAACTCCGTTTTCAGTGGCAGTTGCGCGGCCCATCCATCCCAAGCATCCAACTGTCCCTTCAAACGGCGCCCCATGTTGTGTTCGACGCATTGACCCTGAATCACGAAACCGCTCAAGTTGCTGAAAGTGTGCGATGGGAGTGGACACCTGCATCCGCCTACGTCATCCCAACATCACTTCTCTCTTCAGCTACCAGCGGGACGTCGCATCGGAGCATTTTCTCGGTTCTAGGAGGAGCCAATGTCATTCATCAGTTGGATGCTTCGACACCAACCCTCACCCCGCCACTCTCCTCCTGGCTTCAAATTGGTGTCGATTCCCTTCACCCCTCATCAGCTGCTCAGCATGCAGTAGAATTTGTAGAGTCTGTTGTGCATCGTGACTTGTGCCGCGATGAGAATGAATTTGATGCGTGCAACTTACACGATGCTTCCCTTCGAACATTCCGACAAGTGCAGACCCGCCGCACGACGATTCGCACGAAGATGATGTTGTGCGGATCCTGCCGTACAGCCACAGTCATTTCATCGGTGCCCTCGCTAGGGACTCCAACCCCAAGTATCGTTGTGTTGTGCGATGATTTCCTATGGGCAGGGGGAAACCAGCAAAATGTCTACAACACTCATCCTTCGTCATATGCTGCGTCACCTATCTGCCCACCGCTCTCTTCCATCATTGCTCCAGTTGCCTCTCAGTCCTTCCTTCATCGTCCAGACAACTTCCTCTTTGCAGACCAAAGGCTACGATCCCTCTCGTCTCCGGCAATGAGCATCGTCGGTGATAGCGGCGCCTCTTATCGCCCCTCTTCATCGTCGCGTTTGTTTACGGATCTTCTCGATCTCGTTGACGGGTGTGCCCGATCGCTTCGCTGGAAGATCAACTCGTTAGCATTAAGCAACGAGTCCCTTATTGTGTACCCTACGGAACACAAGTATCGATCAACATGCGCATTCCTTCGAAATCGAGCAGATCAAGAGACACGGACTTTCCGCAATCGGCGCCTTCTTGGTGAAGGCAGCGAGCTTCTCCCAGCAGTTGCGCTTCGACCAGGACTGTCAATCATTGTTGAGTCTGCAACAGACGAGCTCATGGGCTGGGTGACTGATTGCGCCGTTACCAAGGCCACTGGCGTTTCATCTGAAAACGCGAAAGTTTTCGAAAGCTTCTTCCGGAAGGCATTTACTCTCACTTCCGTCAGTGGTGACCGCACCGACACTCCTCTGGAGCATCGTGGAAGTGAGTTGTTGCTCGCGTGTAACTTGACCGATGCACTTGCCGCAGCATCCGCTGAACCTGTTGTCACTGTACCCCGTATGGTCTCGTTTACCACTAAGTCCCTTTACGGCTTTGACCTGCTCGCCTCACTCCGGAGCGTGTTCGATGTCCTCCCGTCGATATCTGGCGGGGGCATCATCACTGCTGACATGGCCCACAACTGTGTGGCGATGGAATTGTTAAACCCTGAGTTTGTCTTGGAGCTTCATGGAGCATCTCACTCCCCTCAAGCAACCTTCTCTCAGTACGACACTCGGCATTACGCATCTGGCCCGCTACACACAGTCCCAGCTGCAGCTGCAACTAATAATTCCATCGGGGGTGCTGTGTCACTGAAGCGCGTTAGTATTCGTTGCACACTCCGATTCCAAGTCACGCCTCCTGCGCTACGGTCATCCAGTGATGGTGACGACGAGGTGGAACGAGTTCAACAATGGTGTCGTGATCTGCTGCCTCCAAGTTTTGTATCCAACGGTGAAATTGTATTATTCGATGCTGCAACACCGCCGCTCACAACGTCAGCAACAACACCAGCGTTGAAGTTCGAGGGCAAGAGCACATCCATTGTGAACTGGACATCTCCTGGAGGACTTGGAAGTGGTGTGTGCATTACTGCACCATCTGTCGAGGTTGTGTTTAGTCCCTCATCCACGACGACGGATGCTTCTACTTCTGCTCTCGACGCGTCCCTTGAGCTACGAGCGTTACGCTTTTCCGGTCAAGGTGTTTCCCACGGAACACTGTTTGAATTCGGCACTATTGAGTACCCCGTGTTGATGCAAGGAGGCTCAGCGAAGGCGTTGGGATCTTTTATCCACATGTTTGGACCTGCCACGCTCCGCGTCCAACGTCGAGTGTTGCCGCTCAGCGAACTCATTCGTGGCGCGAGTTCTGCAGCTGCTGCGGAGCACAACGCGTCAAGCAGCCATGGTAATGGCGACGACGAGGAGGTGCAGATGACAAGACGAGGCATGTTTATGACCGATGCTTTGGATTCAACCGGTTGTCGTTTCATCAACGCAGAATATGTTGCTGGTGGACCGACGGTAATTCCTCACAATCTCGTACCGCGCGATATTGTCCAGCTGCCGCGGCAAGGCCCGGCCACACCCGACATGCCACTTCCACCACTGGTTGCTGTACCGCCCCTCCAAGCAAATACAAACGTCGATAATGTGATACTCTCCCATCAGGTCCTTCGTTTGCACCCCGTCCTAGAGGATGAAAGCAGCGTGAAGGAAGTCGACTTATCACGCTCCCTTATGTTTGATTTCACGTCATCGTCAGTCGATAGCGCCAACGACGCCACCCCTCAGCAATCTCCTGACCTATCAGTGTTATCGTTATTTTCCGCACCAGGTGCCGATGTATTCAAATGGATATTCGTAAAACACGTCAGCTCGGCGACAGGTGCCAACAGCGGGTTGCTCGCCGAAGGATCCGCTGCTGCGCACCGTAGCACGCTGCAGGACCCAGTCCTTCGCTACGGTGATCGAGTGCTACTCGTCGATCCCGATTCTGGAAATTGCGTTGGGAATGGATGGAAGAACGGGCCCAATGAATCTGGATTCTTGTGGGTGCTTCATCACGGCCAAGGACAGTCAACATTGGTTCAAGGTGATGAGCGTAGTTCCGGTACTGTTGTCGATGGATGGACGCCATTGCAGCGTGGAGATCGTTTTATGCTTCTTAGCGCTGCGCCATCAGAAATGTACATGAATGAAGACAACACGGCGAGCCTAGCGTTCTTGCGGAAGCTGGAAGCACTCGGAAGTTACAATGACGAAATCGTCGCGAGTGTTGACGCGCCATCGTCTGACCTCACAAGAAACAATGTTTCCTTTGCTCTTCACATTGATGGCGTCGACACCTGGATGGCGAGCTCCGTCACTGCACGAAGTAGCCTCTCACTCGATTCCACATCAGCCTTGGTGTTTGGGCAGAATGCAATTGCAACTGCAGTTGCCGCACTCCCTTCCACCAACGGTGATGATGATGACAACAGCGAAGCCACCACCACCACCTCAGCGACATCAAGGGCTCTGCTGAATGTGAGCGGCTATTTCCCTCACCCCCTTGTCTTTGGCAATCGTCCGTACAACAAGACCGCTTCTATTTACCTCCGTGATGTCAACGACGATTCTCGAGGCTGCTCCTTCGATATTGTCTGCTCCGAGGAGACACGCTTATCACTTCATCAACCGGATGACGGTGGTAACGCTCCTCCTCCTTCTTCTCTAGCTTTGGTCGGTGGTGATGAGAGCGGAAGTTCGCCACCAACGACAACAACTAGCACAACACTCAACAAGCCGAAGAACAAGAGAAGTCATCAGCATGACGTGACATTCCGTCTTCGTGATGCGGCCATATTCTTCTTGGGTGCCGTCATGCCATGCACTGGTAGCAGCCTCAACGACGGTGTAGCGGGTGTTGCCATGGGCGACGTGGTGCTGCACGCAGTTGCGGCGTGGAAAATCCCAACGGATTCGTCACTTCGCAATCATCTCGGCCAAAGCAAAGGCAACGAGGATGCAACTACGGCTTGTTCTCATCATGGGCGCACATTGGACCTGCACGTGTCACTGGAAGTCCCATTGGTAAGGAAATCACTTCTTGTAGATGCGCCCAGTCCTTCCATATCTCTACCGTGCCCACCGTGCGACGGAGGCGACAGATTTTACCATGGAGACGCTGCGCTAGCAACTCCAACGTTGTTAGGAGAGTTCCGCTGCTCCGGATGCATTGAGCATGTAGAGTCACTCTTACGCCACACCATCAACCAGATGGCTGAAAATGCTCCTCGTCGCTTTGACGTGAAAGCACTCACAGCCCAGTGGAAGGCGCTATCTCGCCAAGCGGAGCTTCAGCAGCAACACGTGTATGTGCTCATGGATCACCACGCAGCATCGCTCATACCTGTAGAAAATGCTGCTGATGAAGAAGTGGCAGAGCGGATGCAAGAACTGAAAAATGTTATCAAACGCCAAGAGGCCTTGGAAGAAAAGATCAGCGCAAAGCCGCATAAAGCACCGCTTTACGAACGTGCGATGATGGCGTTACAGGAGGAGATGTACCTTATCGATATTGCACTGCGAGCGGCGCAAACTGTGCACCGACACCACGCAATGTCTCTCGGCCACGATATTGAGTCCATCAGCAACGAAAACACAAAACTATCACAACTTCGCGTCGAGATGGCTGAGGTCGCCTATCAACTGAAGTCTGCTCAACGCTTCGCTAGTATAGCTGCTACCACATCACCAGCTGATGGTGCCGCCAACAACAACATCTCCGCTTTGACTGCGTGGGCACTTCGATCTGTTCGTATTCATGGATCATGCAATCCGGCCTCCGAGGCGTCTGGCTCGACTGCTTCGATAGAGTTTGAGTTCGAAGTATCTCGGAGGGCTTCTGGCATCTTGGGGTCTCCAGATGTCGGCTATGCGCCTGCCATTTCTTCGCTATCTCTCCTCAATCCCACCAAAACAGTCGTGTCCCCAACACCGCAGCACTATTACTTTGCCGACACCACGCGCGGGGCGCAAGTACTTATGCAATCCGGTGGTGGCTCAAAGACATCAACCACTCAGACGACTGAAATTGTTGTCTTCCATGTTCCCATCGATGTCTCGGATGTCTCGCACACAAACTCCATGCCCCTCAAGTCAATGGATCACTTCGCTGCACTGGTGGCGTATCCAGTGGCCGCGCGGCTGGTGAGAGATGTGCTTGCAGCCCCACTGCAGAATCTGTATCAACTGACTCAGGAAGAACTGACTGTGGTCGCGGGGGCATCGCCTCAAAGAGATGCACTCTCTCTCTAGCATCATCGTAGAAAATGGGGAATAAAGAAGTACCCAAGAAGCTGTTACATTGTAATTTGTTGTGTGTATTCCAAATTTCGTGATGACTATTTTCCTTCTTTCTTTTTGGATACAGCTCTTGTGCTACAATTGTTTTCCTCCCTCCCCCCGTCTCTCTAATCTCCGCAAAAGGCAAATGGACATACCTCAGGACATTTTAGATCGTATCGAACGAGAACGCCCAAGTGGCAAGCGGCGCACCTTCACTGCAGAGCAGATGCGCGACGCTATCGACTACGCTCATGCGCACTCCGTGCCAAGAGCTTCGAAGGAGAAGAACATTGCATACACCACTTGTCAAGCACTGGTACGAACAATGGGTTGCCAGCCGTGTTTACCCTGTGCCAGGTGTGCGAGGTCGCCCTAAGTATTTCAACGACGAAGAGGAAGCTGAAGTCATGAAGAAAGTGGACCAACTGCGAGCAGATGGAACGCGAATCACTGCGAGTTCAGTGGCAACCATCGGGCGGGACATTCAACAACGTCACTGCTCGTTACAATTGGCCGAGCACGGGGGTGCGCGCGTTTTTTCTTGTGCCCATGCGAACGGCCTCTTACGGCGCGCGCCTCTGAGAGCAAGCGCAACGACTGACGAGATTCCCGACGTCAATGCTCCTGAAGACGTTCCGATGGCGCTCGAGGCCGTTGTGTCGGAGTGCGCTTCGTATCCCGAGCGCCTGCAACAGAGAGTTGACAAGGAAGAAGTTGTCCTAGATCCCAAGATCATTGTTGACTGGGTTATGAAGAAGAACTCCATTGGACAGCCCTTCAAAATCTTACCTGACAGCGAAAAAATAAAGCAGCAATACAAACGCGCACGAGCGGAACGCCGTTCACTCGCCAAAGCGAAAGCAACTTTCAAGTGTCAAACGAACATGGTGCTTATTGTCAATGAGGTTGACTAAAAGCGCCGACGAACATAGAACCCTTTACCCGATAACATCCAACATAGATGACGTGTCCGCCACTTGCAGCGTCTTCTGCACCTGCAAAGTCAAAACATGTTTCCACTCAATTTGGTACGAAGCAACACTCTTGCATTTTTACTGTGTTGTGTTTGTTTTTGTTGTGTTATTGGGGGTTTTTTGCCTACTATTTTTTTTTTATGTCTTACCTATTTATCTCTTTCCATTACGTAGAGAAAAATCACATTTTGTTGAAAACACACATGCCCGCTCACATTTGCTCGACTATTTTTGGAAACCGCACGAAGCTGCTTGCCGCCGTGGTTGGAATCGTTGCCGTCAAGGTGATTGCTCGCGTTGCGAGTCGCACCATCGCCAAGCGTCGCCATGCTGCTGAGTTGGCCAAGCTTGAGAAGAACGTCATTCACCTTTTCTCCTTCCCTCGTTGGTCCGGCGGTCCCAATTTCTCAACCCCTTGCTTCCGCATTGAAGCCTTCCTTCGCCTCGCCAAGCTGCCCTACCGCATCCACTTCACCATGGACGCCGCCAAGTCGCCCACGGAGCGTCTTCCTTACATTGTCTACAACGACACGATTCTTGCTGACTCCGAGTTTATTTCTCAGTTCTTGACAAAGGAGATGAAGTTGCAAGTCGACAGCCACCTCACCCCCAAGGACCACGCCCTTGGCCTCGCGACGAAGCGCCTCGTGGAGGGCTCGCTGCAGTTCGGCAGCGCACGCATCATGAACGTCGACAATCCAGCTTTCGTTGCCGCCTTGTACAGCGCAGAGTTGGGCGTCCCACTCTTCGTCGCCAAGTTCTTTGTGCGCGGCATGCGCAAGTCGTACATCAAGCTTCTCAACACCGTCGGACATGGCGACTTGACCGACGCTCAGTTCAAGAGTGAAATGATCCGCGACTACAAAGCCCTTGAGGCGCTCATCGGTGACAAGCCGTTCCTCCTCGGTGACCGCCCCAGCTCTTACGACTGCTCGTTGTACGCCAACCTCCAATTTTTCATTGCGTTGGGCCTGAAGACCCCTGAGTTCGACTACCTCCGCAGCAGTGCAGTGCTTGCCCCGTACGTGCAGCGCCTTGACAAGATCCTGTTCCCCGACATGGCCACTGTGGTGGATGTTAAGAAGGCTAAATCGCAGTATTTCCAAGGAGGGGAGTCGCAATAAAATGTTTTCGCTGGACAGCGGAAGTTTTTATTGAATGATTTTGTGCATGTTTCATGTCTTGAAGGTGGTTTGGTGCGTGACTAAGTCAAATTCGCACCCCCTCAAGCAAACATCACAACTGCGTGAGATAATAATTCTCGTTTTGTTTTTCATTTTGGTGTGAAGACCAAAAGACTTGGAGGTGGAAGAAAACGAAGGTCTGGCTTGAATGCAACTTGGACCTCGCTTTCCCTTGTTCAGTTTCGGCGTCGTGGTTTCTCTCTATTTTTGTTTCATTTTTTGCGGTTGATTAAAGCGCTCAAGGCACACGAGGTCGCTTATCAACTCTTATCACAACCTCTTGCAGCTTTTTTTTCTCCAAAACGACCACTCCCCTCAAAATGAACTTTGTACCTCACAAAAAACCACACATCGTCCACACGTCTTGTTTTACCCTTTCTCGTGTGAACATGATGACGTTTGGTGGTGAGTGTGGCTTTGTGTGGAATGCAAATTCATGTCATTGCTCCACAAACACTTCTTTCTTCCTATGCTGCTCAACGTTATCAATTGGTTTGATGGGAGGTTTGTGTGCGACACATGAGGTATGAGAGGAGTACATTTTATCTGTTGTTTTTTGCCATAAAGAACGTAGAGAGAGCAGTGCAACCCTTTCTTTTTTTCGAGCGACTCTTGGTAGACACGATGAAAAAGCAGTTCCCTGTAACGTCCAAACCGTCTCACCGGTTGCAGCCGCTAGGGCCGCCTCCATCAGTTGCTGATGAAACCGATCTTCTATTTCCAGACCTTAAAGCGTCTCCCGTTGAGCCGAAGTTACGTCCACCTGCAGAGTACCTCGGAAGGAACCCGTATTCTGAGCTCAAGCGTCGAGCGGAGCACGCACAACACCTTGCTGCGATGGACAGCGAGACACACGCTAAGATTAAAGAGGCTCAAGCCCTTCTCGCCGCGCGTAGAGTAGCGCAAGATGCACTGATTTGTCCATCACCCTCAGCGCTGACTGATGAAGAAGCTCGAGGTGGTTCTGTCGTATTAACAGCCGCCGAGGAGCGCCGCGCTGCGCTCCCGCCCCTTCGCGCCGTTGCAACACCGCCGCAGTATCAGCAGCAGCACCGCTCACTAGTTGCAGCGTCGTCGTCGTCGGGTGATAGGGCTGTGAGTCCACTATCTCCTGTGGTGTCTCTCGTGTCGCCTTTGAAGAGGACAACGTCGCCGTACTGGTCTTCCAACGGCGTGACTCAGAGCTCTGGTGTCGCATACTGGGCGCAAGAATGCGCTGCCATCCGACCTCCGATGGTCACTGCAGCAGACGCCAAGTCAAGCAAATCGCAACTAAGCAAACACAAAGTAGGAAAGCACACAGGTTACTTTGGCGAAGAGTTGTTGACAGCATCTGCTAAGCGAATTCGTAAAGACGAAACTGGAGGCGAGGAGGACGAAGGTGAAGGTGGTGGCTCGGACAACCCGCGATCCTCGTCACCGAACAGCCAACCACAGCAGCCGTCGCCACTGTCCTTCTCCGGGAGAGTGTTAACGTTCACAGAGCCTGCGGAACGGCTGCTGTCGCTTCACCCGAGCACCTCAACCATCGACGTGTGCTCCAATGCACAATGGACTCTTGACGCATTCTCCGTGGTCGACGCAGCTGGGCTCGCCATGTTGTTTGGTAAGGCATCAATTCCTATGATCCGTGTGAATGCGCAACTTCATCGCAACTCTGAAGCATGCCCCAAAGGCAACCCCGCTGCTGACCCCCCTGCATTCCTCCCTGATCTCCGAGCTACTATCTACGGGAAGCCCTCCGCGTATTGGCCAGGGGATGCGGTCACAGCAGAGTTGTATCTCTCCCGGTACGCGTACACGTGCAAGTACGCAAAGATCGCAACGAGTTGCAAATCGTACCCGAATGTGTTTTCTCAGTTCGGTGTGGATGGAGAAGCCCTCGAGCTGGTATCCCCATTTCCACTGCGCTTCCTTCCGGGTGCAACCTCCACCGCCGCCCAAGATGCAGTAGAACTTTCCCTTACGTATCATGCTAAGACGAGACTGCGTGTCCTTCGCTCGGCATTTCCATTGCCTTTGTTCCAAGGATTGGTTCCGTGCGATGCAGTGTTGTGTGTTTCTGGCGCACCGTCGTCACCGCCATCTTCTGCCTCTGCTGCTTCTCGTACATCGCATATCACCGTAGAACTTCAGTTATCCATTCCGGATCACGTAGAGAATTTCTACTTCAAGAGCGCAGCCGCCAACTTGGCGTTCTTTGACGCTCTTGATGGTACGCAACGAACGTTTCGTTTAGTGCAGCAGCAGACACCTTTTTCCACGACGGCAACCCCATTGTTGCTGAACCATAGCACCGCCCAAGGAGGTGGTGGTGGTCACCCTAATGCAACAACGCCGAGTACTCCCTACGCAAAGTCCTCACAACAACCATCGCCTGCGTTGGAGAGCCGCAACGACATTTCATTTGTCTGGAATGTTCTTCGTGTCCCACTGATGCTGAAACTTTTCGATCAAGATCCAACGTTGTTTATGGCAGGGAGACTGACCCATGAGACATCTTATCGAGGAATTGTTCTCCGCTCTCCCTCTCCATCCGAGCGATCGTGCACTCTTTGGAATTTTATCAAACTTCAGCAACTTGTCGCATTTATCGAGTGCATTGAGGGAGTCACTCATTTTGGCGTCGAATGTGTTGCGGAGATGGATGTTTCATCGGGTGGGGCGTCTGCTGAGAAAACAAGACTTCGCTTTAAAGGGCGCCTGTGTGCGGTCATTTCTGAGAGCGCAAAGGCACTATTCTCCGACTCTTCATCACTACGATCAAATGTTGCGATCCCTTCGACTCATTACCACTTTACAGGCTCCCTCGAGGAGAATGCCTGGAATTACGTGGGTGGTTGCACGTTTGCATTCCTTAAAGCTCCAACGCTGCACTTCGCGGTGGACGCGGCAACTCTACTTCCGCGAGACATCCGCATCGGTGGATCACCAGTGTTGCAGATGGGCGATGAAGGAGTCCGGTATTCTAGTGAACACGGCTACAACAACAACAGTAACAGTGGTGGTTCAGCAACTGCTGCTGCCACTGCCTTCGCCGTGTTTCCAATCGACAGTATTCCCAATTATGTATTCGCGACACCTCTAACAGGTACCTCCTCCTCAGCAGTTCAACAACAACAACACAGCGTGAGTTTGAAGCGTATTGTACAATCCCTCTTGCACCCATCTGCGTTGACCCACTCAGCGGTATTCAACCGCGATGCCGAGTCGGCCAGTAAGCGTCGTATTCCGCTCAACTTTACGGAAAGGGTGGTCAGCATCCTACAAGCAGCCGACCGTGTCCATCTTCATGACGCATTCCTAGTGATCAACGATAGCCCTGACGAGCTGATTATCTCCACCACTCAGAACCGAAGAGATGC